>JAUTBQ010062655.1:0-17146 GCA_032361185.1 Lepetodrilus ovalis
TGTATGAGGATATCGCCTATATTATTATCTTTCATTAATGTTTGTATTACACTCGGCAGAGCCTCGTGTAATACAAATATTAATGAAAGATAATAATATAGGCGATATCCTCATACACTCGTATAATAACCTCTATATATACACCAATGTATGTTAATGAGGTACCGTAATTACTTTAATAATTTGAACAGGAGAAAATAATTACAGTGTCCCCTAGATATAACGCTGAAGTTGGGGTCCATGACATACCCCTAGCGTTATAGTACCCGATTATACGATAGGGAAATAACGAAAATAAAAATGGGATCCG
Source organism: Lepetodrilus ovalis (assembly GCA_032361185.1). NCBI lineage: Eukaryota > Metazoa > Mollusca > Gastropoda > Lepetellida > Lepetodrilidae > Lepetodrilus > Lepetodrilus ovalis. The sequence continues at coordinate 311 of JAUTBQ010062655.1, forward strand.
TGTCTGACCCCGCCTTATTATATCCGAATCCACAGTGCATTGGACAGTGTTGGACCATGTATTAGAAAATTAGGAAAACTAAAAATGATCTGTGTTCGTATTTGGATAACCAAATTAGAATATAACATATTGTTGTAATTGAAATGGTAAATTATAAATAAATAAAGGATTTTATTTTTAAATGTAAAATTTGAAAAATTACTTCAAATATATAGAAAATGAAGATCTGAAAATTAAATGGTCCTGTTCATATTTTTAGGGTCAGAAAAATATATTTTAGACAAATAATTAATTTTGTTGTTCGATTTATTAGAGGGTTCGAATTATTAAGAGTTACTAATTACGATATTCGAATACAGACATTAGACGAGCCTCCTGCAGCGCATATTAGATGTATAATTTATTAGCACATGTTACAGTAGGGTTAAGCCAATTGGATGTATTAAAGCCTGGAATGCAGATCTATATCAATACAATGATATCAGTGTGCACGTGCAGCATTGTTGTTTAACAATGAAAACCAGTACGCATACCTTACTTCAATCTTAGGCTATTTCGTAACGTTGAACATTACAGAATTGATTTATGAAATTGCTGTGTTTTTTATGCTGTTCCTGGTACGAATGTATGTTCTCAAATTCTGTTCACAAGAGAGAGCAAATGGCAGTATTATTTTGATAGATTAATTATTAGAGATGGGAGCTTTGGTATCACTTCTAGTTTATTTACCGTAATTACTCTAATAACTAAAACAGGAAAAAATAATTACATTTTTAGCTGTTCGAATTATTAGAATAGAAAAAGATGAAAATTGAAAATGATCTTTGTTAATGACAACCAAATTAAAGTATATAATATGGTTGTAATTGAAATGGTAAATAAATAAAGGATTTTTGTAAACAATGAAATTTAAAATTTAATATTTTTTTTTTATTTAAGAAATATTTAAGAAATTAAGATTTAAAAAAACAATTGTCATGTTCATATTTTTTAAGGTGGAATCCTTTTTGGCGTGGGGTGGAGGGTATTGGGACAATTAATTTACATGTTCAAATTATTAGAGGGCTAGGACGGTATATCAATATATAAATAGCATTTACTGTACAACTATAACATATCGTAATTGCTCTCAAATGTCCTAAATCTGTGTATCAATTTCTAGGATGTAAGACAAGCACTGGCTTGATTCCCTAGAGCTCTATGTTAGTGTACGGCTGATATCAGTTACCTGGATATCATTGTGGTCCAGTTATCACGGTCTACGAAAGTCCACATCCATATACTGAGACACGATTTGTTGTACATCACATGGGAGTGGGTGTTATTTTGGGATGATATTGTTGGATGTAGTTTTTAGTGCATCGTCAACGTTATCTGTGCTTCATGAAGGAAGTCAATTATCTTTAATATTCTTATAACAAGGTATGTTCTATTGTTCGTTACCATGACAACACCTATCTCCGTTTTCTTGTACACTGTTCAGATTTATTTCTGATAGATTTTTTTTTTCATGTACATCACTACATGTATATAATGAAAATCAAGAATGTACATGTATTTATTTGTAAAGTTTATCGTTATTAATTTATTAGTAATATTGTTTATTTGGTTTACACTATTTTATTTTGGTGCTTGGTAAAATTGATGACAACAGCATCAATGGTATCATTTTAGACCAGATTATTATGAAGTTTAGTAACACGAATTACATTCTAAAAAATCCTTATGTTATTGCTTTTCATATGAGATTAATTTAGTAATAAAATGTCAACTCTCAAAATTAGCACTATTCCTATATATGTCCTAGCTAGCATGTTCTAACTTCTTTATTTGTAAATCAATACTCTTTATTTATTTCAGGGTTTTATGTTGAACTTTCCTGAACAGGAATAAAAAAAGAAGAAAATCATGACTGCGACAGGTGTGTAGATATAATTTTTATGAACTTCCACAAACATGTCAAATCTCATTTGGAGTTCAATCTTACTCATCTCATTTGAGTTACTTCCCTTTACCTCCATAGACTGTAATATTAGTACCGGGTACATGCAATTTTAAGAAGTTTTCACCTTTTCAATGTCTCCTGTCTAAATTGACACAACTATGGAATTTTAAAAATATAATTATAATTATAATTTTCAATTTTCAGGGACAGTGGATCCCAAGCGGTTTGAAGGAGAGGGACTTAATTTCCGTGCCAAGCTGATTGGCGTAGACGATGTAGAGGAAGCACGTGGCGATAAAATGTGTCAGTTGTCTATGCAAAAACTAAAAGCTGCTGTGAAAGTTGCAGGCGAACACAAACAGAGGATAGTTGTTAATGTTTCACTGGAAGGGCTCAAGATCATTGATGGTGTATCCATGGTACGTATTTAAGAATAGTTTCACGAAAATTACAAATTTCTTTGAATATATAAAAAAGAAATTATGTAACATACACAATGGTAACTACATTATTTATGATCATTGTACTATTATGTTAAATTGGGATTAATATTTATAAGTAATGCCAGTGGTAGAATGTCAGACTTCAGAACCAAGTGTCGAGTTCAAACCCTGCCTGAGTGACCTGGCATCAATAGTGGCTAGGTTTGGTACTCATGGTACTGAAGCAGCTAGGTCACTTTCTAGCTGAAGTATTCTGCTTGCCCTGGTATCTGGTGACTGGTACATCTCAGCTAGATACCGGTACCGGCACATCTCGGCTAGATACCGGTACCGGCACATCTCGGCTAGATACCGGTACCGGCACATCTCGGCTGGACATTAACGATGAGCTACAAAGCAGGCTGAGCCAGATGATGCTAGGTTGCTTTCTTTACACTCTTGCCGTCACATGACATGCAGCAGTATATTTCAAAGTGGCTAGCCGCTTTCTGACAAATCACGCAGCCCTAATGTTCGCAGAAGTTTCAGAAACTGTCTGTTCTATCACCATGATCTCAGAACAAGTTATCGTCCTTGGTTCATCAGTAATGGTGCTAGTAGGTTTACTGCAAAACTTGGTGCTATGAGTGTTGCAATTTGCCTCCTGCCAAAAACTGAGAATGCATGATATATGAGCCTTTGATAGGCTCCTAAATACCAATTGATTATTGAACTGTAAAGCAATCATGTAAAGAAAAGCACCAATTTGGATGTAAAACAAACAATCCGTCAATAAACTAATGAATATGATTAATGATCATAATATTTTGCTATGAATATTTGCAGGCTATTCAGTACACACATGCAGTTCACAGGATCTCCTTCATTGCCAGAGACACCAGCGACAGTCGGGCGTTCGGATATATATTTGGCGTTGGTGATGGTACCCACAAGTTTTTTGCAATAAAGACAGAAAAAGCAGTAAGGCATTATTACATTTTGAAAATTTAGGTTGTTGTTTTTTTCACAATGTGTACTCATGAATTTTATGAGCAACAAAATAGTAAGAAGTAATTAATGTCCACTAAAATGAAATCTTACACTTACAGGTCAATATACTCAACTAAATAAGTTAATGGCCAGCAGATATTTAGTCGTTAAGTTTTCTACCAAATTTGGAACTTGGTTTTGAGGAAGCCGGTACCATTCTACTTCATATCTGTACTCGCCTATGGGTGAGATATTCCCGCTGCGACATTAAGCAATAATTCAATCGATCAATCATATATGTACCTGTACCTGTAGATGTTTAGTAATTATTTGTGATTCAAATTATATAGAGCGCTACTTTATTACGATGTAGTACTATTATAATTATTATTTGAGGCGGGATGTAGCGCAGTGGTAGAACGTTGGATTTCAGAGCCAAAGGTACCGACATCAATGTTCGCGGAAGTTACATTTCTGATGCAATATTGATATGGGATGCATTGTCTGTAGAGTGGCACTACAGTTACCGGTGCTCGCAGGTTTACTGCAACATTCAGCGCTACAGATGTTACAGGTTTTTTTCCTGCCCTAAACTGACAATTTGTGATGTTAGTTAAAGATTCTAGAAAGTGACTCTAAACCCAATTGCCAAAAAAATAAAGATGATCTGTTGAAACTTGCAGGCTGAACAATTGGTCCTAACTCTCAGGGACCTGTTCCAAACTGTGTACGAGATGAAAAAACAGGAAGTAGAAGAAGCCAAAAAAAAGCAGGAAGACGCCAAGCAGGAAGGAGAAGAAGGCGAGCAACCGGCTACAGAAACCGCTCAGGATAGCAAGGATCCAGTCTACCAGGTCAGAGGTCAAACACATGTCATTGTTCAGGTCATGAGACATGCTTTTCTTAGAGGGCTTAGTGGATTATTTTTCTTCCGAATTTGTGGAGTATTTGTAGATTAGAAGTTATTTTAAAAGAATTTAAACAAATTTTGTTTTGATAATATAATTCACAATGTTGTGTGTTGTAGGAGTTGTGGTACTTTTTTTCCCGGCATGCAACCATTGAATTAATGCTTAAAAATAAATTCTACAGATTAATAATCTAAAAAGATACATTTATTTCCATAATCTCTACTCATAATTCTCATTGATTTAAAAATAAATTTGTTGGACGTTTAACCACCTACCGGTATATCGAATATTAATTATTCCTTCCATGAAATATTTAATGTTCCAAACATTTCATTTATCCCCAACAGGTGCCTTCTAGTGTTGCTCCAAGTGTTAACGATAGTCCAGAGCATATCTATTCCGTAAGGAATGCGTCCTTTCGTCTGTATGCTACGTCTGAAACTCTAGTTGCTTCTGCTGTGAAATTAACCGCGGGTCTGATCCTACCAGTTCTTATTCCTGTTGATATCGACTCGCTCACTGCAGTGCTTTTGTTATTCGGCCTTTTGTTCAAAATGTGTCTGATTCATATTCTTCTAATTTTGGCCTGTGTATTAGTTTGCCCTATTTTCTTGGTTTGAAATCTGTCACACTTTTATAGTCAAGTATGTAGTACTCAGGGCTGTAGCTAGCCATGAGGCAAGGGTGGCAGCTGCAATCCACCCCCCACCCCACCACCAATCCAAAACGTGTCGTTTCACCAAACTATATTATTTCTTTCATAAATAGCAATATCACTTTGTAATTTTCATTTGTGACCCCATCACTAAAATATTTAGCTACTGCCCTGGTTGGTATCAGTAATCTAGCAACACTTTTTTTGCATTCCATTTTTTTTGGGTATTTTTATTAACCTTTCTTCAGTTACTTATTTTATAGTTTTGTAGAAATACATTATTTAGCCTATTCTCGTCATTACTTTCAAATATTTATTAGTAACAATCGTTAGGAAATGTGAATTATTTGGTATCAAAATGATTAGGCTTCATAAGTTGAGGTTCACAGTACCTAATCATTGGGGAAAGTTTCACTAGTAGCTAGGACAACTCTCTATAAACACATTTTTAAATGATTTGTTTACATCGGGTCATTTATTTCTCGTATGCTTTCCTACTAGAATGCATGGTAAATGGCGGTTTTAATCTTATTTATGGAACCTTCACAAGACTTATTTCCCAAATTGATTAACAAATTATTTTCTTAAAACTCAATACAATAAAACCTCAAGAGATAATTTTATTATGTATACTCTTGTTTATTTCCAGATATTGTCACATATAGGTTAAAGATTCCCGCTGTGACATTAAGCAATAAATCATTGACTCTTTCCAGATATCTAAAATTCTTTAAAATATTTTTGAATGAGAATAAGCCTTGTGAATGGAATATCATGTGATGTTTATGGTGTTGGATGTATCCCCTGTCATGTATTGTGCAGTGGATCTGTCAGATCATTTCTTAAACAAGTTTAATTGTAAATTTATGATATATGTTATTCAACTTGACATCCGAATATTTTGTGGACTAACACTATTTCTGACAAATCTGCTAATATTTATTAAATGCATGTTTCCTTCTTTTGCGGGCACTGTAACAATGCTATTTATGTTTTTTGTTAATGCATCTACTCTACTACCTTTGTCATTTTGAAATTGAACATATTTCTAAAACTTACTTCATCCAAGTCAGTAATACAGCCAATGGCTTTCTCTCCTTTCTGAAATAATCGAAAAATAATCACCGATTTAAATCTGACGTGAATATCCCAGTGCATGATCCCGTCACCATGACTACCATTGCTATGGCTGCCAGCAGTGATCACCATGGTTACAGTGCCCGGAATGTCTGTATAACCTGCAACTGGCGGTGGTTTGTCTCGTCTAGGTCCCGCAGAACAATACCCCTGTACCGGCAGAAGAGGAGAAAAACCTCTTCGACCTCGAGGACCAACTGGAAAACATGGAACTAGTGGGTGTGGCTAGGGACCTCTCAAAACTCTGCTCTGCTCTTCTCAATACTTACTAAAATAAATTGGATTCATATTGATTTACGGGCATAATATCACAGATGTTTATGGTTGTTTTGGACTAGTTCTTAGCTACAACTGTAATGTACATTTACTTGACATCCATATATATTATCATGGTTGTACTTCCAAACACCTTTCCATGGTAGGCAATATTCCATTTCAACAAACCATTTTGGACTTTCCGGATGTTATAACCTGAATATGGCTGTATTTGCATCATTTATATTAATGCAAGGAGGTCATAACTCTAAAATGGTACAATGAAAGAATATCGTTATACTGTTCACTTCATATATCACATCAGGTGATGCATCAAAGACAAGATAATGAATGGTCCGTAACCTTAATTCATATAAAACATGAAATTTGTGTTAATTATCGAGTGCTGGGGCATAAGTGCATCAGTAAATAACAACTTTTTGGTGGACAAATCAAGCGTAAGTAGTCACAGATAGAAATTCATAGGTTCACTACTACAGTCCAATTGCTTCACTACAGTCCCTTCTAGAGACCACTACACCCCAACCAAATTGAAAAGATCTTTATGAATCCAATCTACAAAGGATTGAGGATGGTAGTTGCTCACCCTTTCAGCTGCTGTTTAAGGGATATAATATCTTGCTAACCTAGCATTTCACAATCTCACACGCTTACTGCAGCTTCCCAATCTTTACAGTAATGCTCCTCTGTATTCAAACACATCATACTTTCTATTTCAATACTTGCTTCAATAAACACTGGGTTGTACATATCCTTTTCTTAAAGATTGATCATAATTTCTCGTATTCATATATGCTGCCCATAAATGGCAATACATTATATTTTTTTCACATGTTCTTTTCACGCCAAACAAAACTGATATGAATATGAATTGGAATTTTTGGTTGCCTAATATTGTGAGCATTACCGTAAAACAAAACAATTCCATAATATTCCCTGCAGATAATAGCTATTTTAATTGTTGATATTATAAAATATTACAAATATTGTGATCATACAACAACAATTCCAAAACAACGTTATCAAGATTAATGACATTATTGACGAGGAGATCTAAATGACACTTGGTGAATATTGTAAATCATGCTAATTTAGCATGCCGTGTTATTTGATATTGAATGCATGGCAGGCATTGGTTTTCTTTGAGTGGTCTGCATGTAGTTTTGTAGGTGTGTGTGAAGATCGTTATACATCATCATACTTGCCTCACAATATCAATCATGCATTTATTTCTATCACATGTAAATTAAAACAAATTTTGATCAATTTCAATCATCGTCACCTACAAAATCTTCATCCTGAGATGTTAAGTCTATATATGTGTTTTTTTATTATAATGTTGGTGTATGTATAGATACTTGGAAGTTATTTTGGAAGGTCTTGAAAGCAGCTTTTAGCCACTATTCAAACCAAAAAGAAAATACAAAATAAATTAAAAAAATTGCACATGAATGCACTGCAATAATGTACGTCATTGCAAATGGGGTGAAAGATTCCTGCAGCGACTTTAAACTCACTCACTAGGCAACCAGAACAACAGCCATACTGAAATTAATCGTATTTTTCTTTCTTTCTGCAGCAAATGAGTTCTTTTGACAACATGTTCGACAGCAACGCTGCGGAGGGCACTAAGACGACCGCGGATCCATGGGGCACAGGAACCACGGCACCGTCCGGCGAGGTGCCACAGAGCTCCACATCAGGGCTAGAAGACCTGGCAGGACTCGACAACGGGTTCAATGCTCCCAGTCAGTTTCCTCCTCCTACAGGGCCAGGATTCGGGGCACCCTCGTCAAATCCCTTCGGAAATGCCAGTCAGCCGCTTGGAGGAGGTGGTCAAGCATTTGGACAGCCGGCAACCACGATGGGCCAGGGTTTCAGCCAGCCGGGAACAACTATGAACCAGCCGTTCGGTCAGCCAGGACCAGTATCCGGGAACCAGCCGTTTGGTCAGCCGGGAACCGTAGCCGGGAATCGGCCGTTTGGGCAGCCAGGAGGCTTCGGAGCACAGGCTGCTGGAAGCCAGGCATTCGGACCCGGACCAGGGGCAATGGCACCGGGAGTGGCGTTTGGGATGCCTGGAACTCCGATGCCAGGAGCACAGGTATAACCAATCGTGATTCTTGTCATCCTCGCACCCCAGGGATACTCATTCCACGCACTCTTCATGCCGTACATCCTGGTACACACTTGTGTGTGACAGGTATAGTTTTCAGGTATTGCTTGCATGACACGTATAGGTTTCAAGTATAAGTTGCTTGTGACAGGTATATATTTCAAGTATGACTTGAATGTGACGTATAAATTTCAAGTATCACTTGACTGCAACTGGTATATAGATATATTTAAAGTTGACTCGTGTCAGTCCTATTAATAGCCATTGTCTGTTAAATTCAGTTTATCATTCCAGCCACAAGTACGTCCTGGCTTTGGTCAGGCAGCACCAGGCTTTGGACAGCCAGCCTTCGGGCAGCCAGCTTTTGGGCAGCCGGCAGCAGCCTTCCCAGTGGGCCAGCCCGCAGCCACACCTCAAGCTGGCTTCAACGCATTCGGAGCTCCAGGATTTCCCCCCACTGGCGGCCAACAGCCTCCTCAGCAGAACCTGTTTCCTCAGGCTGAGCCTGATCCCAACATCCTGGCACCATTGGTCCTCAACGAACCAAAGACGGAAGAGGTCGTGGAGGAGCCACCCAAAAAGGACGCCTTCGCCGACCTAGTCAACATCGGAGGAACAGACCCGCGGAAAACCCCCAAGGACATTTTCCAGGAAATGATCACTCCTCCCAAGAGGACTCTGAACGAGCTGAAGGTGGATGGCGACGTACCTAGGAGCCCGTCCCCTGGGGTGCCATCTCCGGGCGCACAACAGGCAAGTGATCCATTCTGGCCCCCCGGGCAGGAGACTGAGAAAGCTCCTGGATTGTCGCACTCCTCCGAAGACCCATTCGACACGTCACTCGTGCACAATCCCCATCCGACGTCACAGCCCGCATTCTCCTCCTCCTCTTCCTCCTCCAAAGCACAAGACCGCGACCCGTTCCTGCCTTCATCTGCACAACCAGATAAACTTACCTGTGATAATACTCAAAGTCGGCCGACGCCTGTCACCGATGACTCCAAGCATAAACAGTCGCCGAGAAAACCCACAAACTTAACCAATGGCGAGATTCCCGGTTTCTCCAGCACCTTTAACTTACCTTCCCCCGATGAGCCCCCACCCCCTCTACCCGGGGAGGGGACAATCACGATACCCGTCCGAGCACCCCCTCCGCCTCCCCCGAGACCCAAGCATGAGATCAACGTCGCCGCGGCTCGACCGCGACCGGTGCCGAAACCCCGCGCAGCCTCATCCACAGACTCTCTTCCTACGACCCGCGACCCGTTCAGTGCACTACCAACCCCACCCAGACAGACCACCACCCAGAGTGACCCCTTTGCACCGAGCTCCGGCACGGACCCATTCAGTGCACCCCCACCCCCAAAGACTGCCACTTCCACCGGGAAATCAACAGATCCCTTCAGTGCACCTCCTCCCACGGAGAAATCAATAGACCCATTCAGCACACCCACAAAATCTGCTGCACCCACAGTCAAATCAACAGATCCGTTCATATCTAGTCAGCCTAGTAGACAGCCTACAGATAAGTGGGACCCATTTGATGATTTTGATAACGAACTGTTTAAGAACAGTTGCTTTACTGTGTTTGATTCCTCCCCGCGAGGCAATGGACCTGTGGAAGACTCTGTACAGGTGAGTGTCCAGGCATGGGTAGTGTTGTAGTGTTGTAGTGTTGTGGTGGTTAGCTGTAGTGTTGTCTGCTCGGGTGTGTGCTGATTAACCTTTGTGTCGACGGTATGGCACATCTTACTGCTTGTTTCATTAAATTATTATTATTATATTTTTTCACATATGGACTGGATTATCAATTATTATTATTATTGTTTTTATTATTAATATTATTATTATTAATACTATTATTATTATTTATTATTTAGAGGGTGGGATGTAGTGCAGTGGTAGGACGGACTTCAGTGCGAAAGGTACCCAGTTCAAATCCCGCCCCCGGGAGGCAGAAGTTACATTTCTGATGCAATATTGAAAAGATGCACTGTCTGTAGAGTGGCACTACAGTTATCATCCTTGGTCTAGCCGGTGCTTGCAGGTTTACTGCAACATTCAGCGCTACGGATGTTGTGGGTTTCCTCCTGCCCTAAATTGACAAGTCGTGATGTTAGTGAAGGATTCTAGAAAGCGACTATAAACCCCATTGCAAAAGAATATATAAATAAAAGAAATTTGTTTAAATGATTATGGCTGAGAATCGCAATTATTATTATTATTATTATTATTATTATTATTATCTATTCCTTAATTTATTTATTTTAAATGATTATGGGTGATATTCACAATTGTTATTATTATTTATTATTTAATTATTTAATTTACAATTTCTTTTATTTTTAGTTTAATTTAGTATTTTACATTTAAAAGGTTGTATTTACTTCCTCTTTTTTTGTGTTTCCCCACATTAAATGTTGCACCATCTCTTTCTTCAATTATCCTTTGACCTACTTAACCTGCCAGGCCCACGTGACATAAGGAATACTTATTTTTAGCTCACTTGCCCAAATGACCGTAATCATAATGACGGGTTATTTCTGAAAATACCTTTTATTTTCTACTACTTTTTCTTGTCAATTGATTAATTTATGCTCACAAATCAACATGATAATGGTGAGTGTTCTTGTTATAAGCATGGTCGCAAATGGGTGAAAGATTCCTGCAGCGACGTTAAACTCCATATTCACTCACTCACTGTTATGAGCACACCTTAATTAGTCTTTTGCTTTTTCTGATGATTTCTTTTTATTAATTTTACCAAATTATGCGTGTGTTTACTAGTACAGTGTCCCCTCGATATAACACGGCCCGATGCACCGCAGATTCGGATATAACGTGGGGTCAGACGTGCATCCCATTTATATTTTTGTTATTTCCCTGTAGTATCATATAATGCGGGTACTATTACCTGGGGGCTTTATGACATGGACCCCAACTTCAGCGTTATATTGAGGGGATACTGTATTGCATCATCATGCCAAAAAAATGGTATTGCATGATTGAACAATTAATTTCAGTTCGTAATCCTCAGTTTTGGTAATGTTTTTTATGCACAATTACTTTTTTCTCAAATTTGTATTAACTAATGTTCTATATTTTATAAGACTTTTCGTACTTTCCCTTGGAGGGATATTTTCAATATGTGATTTATTTAAAATAAAATAGTATTTGTTCTAAAAATACATTCATAATAATATACGGTATGCATACCGGTAATAGTATTATACAATTTTACCAAATGTGAAGAATATCACCAACATAGAATAATAAAAAGTATATGTCTAGCAAGGAATAGTTTATTCATTTATATTTACCTTCAACTTCTTTCACAGCAGAAATAGCTCGATATATCTAGAATGGGTGAGTCTGCATGTATCTGTGTATGCATCAAAATCTAGGAAATGCATGCACATTTTTAATTCCCAACTACCGTAGTCAACTCTTTATTTCTAGAGAGTTGAGTAGTTCTTTTCCCCTCTAGTTCCTTCATTGCAGTTCTGAAACTGATAGTTTATGTTATGAAATAATGGTAGAGTTACCTTACCTTGGTTTCTATGTCTCACAGTGGCTGACTGTGAGCGCGTACTATAGGAGCTATAGACGACTATTCGTTTTGGTACCGGCTGGCCTGATCTGTAAGGCTGCTTGACCCCGTTGACGCGATATATTTGTTCGATTTGCCCAATTTCTTATCCATTATTCCACATTCCACATTGCGCCCGCTGTGGTATAGCTTATATTCCAAATATCGGGCAAATTGAGCACGTTTTTCGGGTCATCGGGGTCAAGCGGCTTGCTGGATCAGATCGGCCAGTACCAAAATGAACAGCCCTCTATAGCTCCTATTGTATGTGCTAGAAGTCGGCCAGTATATAAACTAGATTTCACAGAATCTCGTACTATTTATTCATTAGATCAGCTGTGTGTAATCATCAGAATTATTTTTTTAGTAACTTAAATCTGTCTTATAGTATCACCAAACAGTAGCATTAAACCATATTAATTTTTACTTAATTTTTCTTTCACCTATTAATTTATTATTAAAATATTTCTGTCTGTATACTAATTGTTGGTTTTTAACAAAATTAACACTCTTCACATCGCTATGTCTATGCACTGCATGTTCAACTTAAACATGAAATTATTTATTCTAATGATCTTGGCTTTGGATGAATTTGATGTTCAGAATGTCATCATTTGACAAGGCCGTCGGAAGCGGGTGTGCCAGGTATGCCATGGCATACCCAATAATTCTCCGGGTTGTTTTTTTCTTTTTTTTTTAAATGTTAATTTGAAACGCATATCACCATACGGCTTGACTATAGTAGAACACAGCAACATCGGTTGAGCTGAATGGTGTGTGTGTTTTTTGTTGTTGTTTGGTTGTGTTTGGGTGTGTTTTTTTAGGGGGGTGGGCATAGCAATGTGTGGCACGACCAATCCCATTTTGCTTCCGACGGGCCTGTTTGACAATGTCTATGTACAGTCATTGTTGATGTTTGAAGTTGTATTTGTTTGTAAACATACTAGTAGTTTAAAGGGAGTGAGTAATGTAGGGGTAAGTTTTCTTCCTAACTAGCACGTCTGTATTATCTTAATGGTGGCAACCTGTTTCACATCATAGCAGGGTAACATTTCACGGCGGTTCTGTTATCTACTACGATACCAAGGTGATCATGTACTTACGAGAGCACTATGGTCTCATTGTGAGTAAGAGCTTCGTGAAACGATACCATGGGGTTGATTTATGAAGATGGTAGAATGTAAGGTGTACGTATTATGGTATAGAGTTATCACCCCTGTTGCAACTTTCAGGCATGGCAATTCTCTGCGGATCTGTGGAAATCTGCTGATTATTTGATTTATTTGCATTGGATGTGGCTTAGTTTGGGACACAGCGCTTGTTTTCCGCTGAAATCGCAATTGTCTGTTGCCATGTCTGGTGTTGGCAGGATTAGGAAGCAATGTCTATGTAGAGTTGTTACTCTTAGCACATCTATTGCGTGACTGATTAAAGGCATAATATCACAGATATTTATATTTGTTTTAGACATGCATACAATCATGTTTGTACTTCCAAAAACTTTCCACCGCTGTGTGGTTCACAAATCTCCACTCCAAACCTCCGATAGACAACCCGCTTCTTTATACATCAAAGGGTAGATAACTCTCATTCCTGCTCGCATTCCTTCTTAGAACAGTGATGCTTCCAGGACAAGATAAATAGCGGAACGTTCCCTTATTTAACATGAGTAAATAACAACTTTTGTGTGGATAAATCAAGCATTATTATTCTCAGATCAAAATTTGTTTGTCAATTATGCAGGTCAATCAACTGTGATATTATGCCTTTAACATACAGTGTATTCCAAAGTTGATCAGGAGTTCAGATAAAACTTTGGGCATGTTATTGTCCAACTGTGAAAAGCAATGTCTAAAGCAATGGAAATGTATCATATCAAATATGTCTGCCATAATGAGTGAGCGAGTTATTATCAACTTTAATGTCGCTTTGGGACGATATCTGTTATAACATGCAATTATCCAGGGTATTGAGCTAGTTCTTGATATAGTAACACACAAATATGTCAAGTAATCGTAGGACATTAGTTTAAAATTACAACAGTTAAAATAGGAGGAAGAAAAGGGAAGTAAGAGATTATGTTATTTCCATTGTATTAATACGTACCTTGGTTTCATTCAGTTCATTCTTCATCGACTCCAGACCAGAATTGTGGCCGTAACGCTCCTGGAAAAAAAAAAAGTAACATCGTCCAGACATTATATAATTGATGCTCATCCCAACAGATAACACTATTTAATTGGGTGACCAATGCAATTCTGGAAAGTGGAACTTGTAGAGACTATATAGATATATACTACAGGCATAAGGAGCAGTTACCTGGTAGAGTTGTTTCTTGTACAGTTCCCCCTCCTCCTTCGCAGCTTTCTCTCTATGCTGTAGCTCCACAACCTTCTGCTTCAGATCCTGCAGGACATCAACAGGACATTGCAATCACAGGACATCAACAGTACATTGCAATCACAGGACATCAACAGTACATGGTAATCACAGGACATCAGCAGTACATTGCAATCACAGGACATCAACAGTACATTGCAATCACAGGACATCAACAGTACATGGTAATCACAGGACATCAACAGGACATTGCAATCACAGGACACCAACAGTACATGGCAATCACAGGACATCTATTACAGTCTTCAAAGGTCTTTACAGTTAAAATAAAGCAGCCCATTTCTCCGTATCCACAAAACATCATCATGTGGCAAGCTCTGCACAGCACTATTGTATTACAGTGTCCCCTCGATATAACGCTGAAGTTGGGGTCCATGACATACCCCCTGCGTTAATAGTACCTGCCTCATATGATATTACAGGGAAATAACGAAGATGAAAAATAGGATCCACAAAAATGGGATCCACGTCTGGCCCCGCGTTATATCCGAAACCACGGTGCATTGGACCGTGTAATATCGAGAGGGCAATGAACTTGTAGACAGACAGTATTGCTACTTACATGTATTTTAGCATTGGCCAGAGAAAGGTGGGATGTTGCATCAGCTTTTATAGTACTCAGCTCCTTCAGTTCATGCTGGAAACCAAAGGGTTGAATGTGCACAGTCAGAAAAGATTTCCACCAAACTGCTGGATTAAATACAGTACAGTTTTGTGGATTGTAAAAGGTTGCATACACGGTAAAAACAGTTAAGAACCTCCACTAAATGCAAGAACAGTTTGAGTTACCTGTAGTTGGTTGGCCTGGTCCTGAGCGAGATGATGAGCAGCTTCTACAGCAGACAGCTTGTTCTCCAGCCGGTGCCTGTCGGTGGATACGTCCGCTGACCTTGACCTCAATGAATGAAGTTCATTCTCCATCTAAAAGAAGAGAAGTGATTTAAGTTTTAGAGTTTATAAGTGGACTTGCAGCTGTTCTGCAGATTGCTTTCTATCAAATCTTGTGATGATTATTGGATGTGGAATGTGTGTGTTGGGTACAGAGAGAGGTCACGTACCCGGTCAGCGACCGACCTCAGGTCGCGGAGGTCCTTGTCCAGCTCCATTCTGATTGACTTGAGTTCGTTGACCTCGATGTCCTTCAGTCTGATCTGCTCATCCTGCGCTGCCCTCACAGCCTGCAAGTAGAACACGTCCTGCCATCACACACCCACTGCAACTTGTCACAGATCTTCTCTCATCCAAATAGTCACACCCAAAATATACTCAACTAAATAAAGGGGCAGCAAATAATTTTTGGAAGCTTTCTACCAGATTTGGGAACTTGGCCATTCTTCTTCCAATGTGTCTGAAATTTCTTAACGAGTATCTGAAGCCTCTAGACATTTGCAAATTCTGCATTGTTAAAATAATAAGCTCATAACATGTCCAAAAAGGCTACGGTCCTAAAATAATATTGCTGAGCATATCTACCACGAAGAGTCCAGCATGTCTATATTGCAGTGAAACAAGGTACAGATTTTCAGATTTGTTTTATCTAAACATAAAACCAATTAGCAGAATTGCCATACAAATAATTTATCTTCACCCACCGAGACTAATTGGTAGTCTATTGTATTCAATACAACCTTCTCTTTGATAGACTCCAAGGCCATGTTTTATTGGGACTATTCAACAGGAGGGTTTAGCTACTGGTTTTATGAATGTGAGACGAGTGTTACTGACCAATCAGATTTGCTTTTCATGCACCTAAACTCGACCCACAGGTCTCAATCAAATATGGCCTAAGATGGACTAGGTGCCGGGTTCACAATTAACACTCGCCCGCTCACCTGGATCATTTCTCCCAATGCTAAAGGTATCCTAAGGGCGAGTGGAAATTTATAACATTTGTTATTTGTATCACTATTTGGGCGACTATGTTTTAAAGTTATGTTTCTTTCGCTGTAGACACTGATCTTGTTATGACTACAGAGAGCAGTGAACTGACCAGGGCGTCACCGAGTTCCCGCTTCAGACTGTCCATGTGGAAGCCAGTGTTGGTGTTCTGGTGCTTGCTGGCCTCCATGTCCTTCACCAGCTGCTCGTTCCTCTGCATCATCTGCTTGGATGAGTGCTTCTGCCGGTCAAGGTCGCGCTCCAGTGTCTTGACCTTCACCTTCCACCTGCAGCCAGAGCAGACGGATTTGTTACCTTCCGACATCAACACTACTAGTCCCCTCAATAAACTGTACACGATGTGTGTATAACACGTCTACGTATGTGCAAAATGGAATAAAATAAAATATACAAAATTAAATTAAAATAAAAAAATATATATACAGTGTCCCCTCGATATAACGCTGAATTTGGGGTCCATGACATACCTTATAGTACCAGCCTTATATAATAGTGC
>JAUTBQ010062766.1:0-17142 GCA_032361185.1 Lepetodrilus ovalis
TGTTGGGGACTTAGTATACCAGGAAATAACAACTTTTGGGTGTACAAATCAAACATAAATAGTCTCAGACTGAAATTTGTTTGGTCATTATCTAGGTAATTAACAAGCAAAACACGACTTGATTATGCCTTAATATTATCGTCTTTACGTCAACATTAATCACCATAGTGAAATGATTCATTAATTAAATGTTAATGTAACATCAGATAATTCGCCAAACATCTCAGGAATGTGTAGAATGCACATGCTTGTTCAAGTCATTATTTAACAGCTATGTGTGGTTAGGATAGCAACAAGCAACACGCAAATTAGTGTTCTTAGTCTTGTAATAAATATTTGATGAATCATAACTCATCGAAAATTTCATTTTCAATGGCTAATCAACTCTGTATTAAATACATTAAAAAGTAAATCAGCTTTTTAAAATGGAATTTTATTTCAAAGATTATGTAGGCCTACTTTTTATCAATTTATGATTACAATATTAACAATATTATGACTACAGTACATTTGTACTCTTATGGAATTGTTATCTTCTCATACTATTCATATGGTGAAGCAGAAATCAGTCAATTTATTCACTTCCGTACCTAAACGTAATTAATGAAAACGTTATAGCCAGAAATGCTGCTGCAACGTTATCCGGCAAATTTGAATTGTAAATTAATTTAGTTGGGTTTCCAGCAGCCAACAGCTGGGTTCTCCCCCACCCCAACTTTTACATCGACCGGGATAAAATAAACACAATCCTCAACCTATATTGATCGAAGGAACATGCTATCTGGAAAGTCGGCGAGTGTGTTAGCTGAGCGCCGCCATGTTATTTTGACCTAGATTGATCTGGAGGTCAGCTGATGTTTGCTGAACGCAGGTTGAATGCATTTGGCAGTATTTGGACAGGAGTCCAGTGTAGGGGCTAACCCAATTCAAACAAATGTCTGATAATACACGGCTGTAAAACGGAGTTAATGGGATTTCGTGTCATTATCTTACTACTCGGGGACTGTAGTGACCTAGTTTCGACCACTAACGTGACCTAGTTTCCTACTGGAAGCTATTAGTGTATTTTGACATCGTTTCTGGTGACTAAGGCGACCTATTTTTAAATTATGCTGATTATGTTGTCCGGAAATAGTGGCAAATGTAATTTCGTTGACGTATCCGAGAAATATCCATTTTGATGTATAAAGGTAAATATTATTACCAGCAAAACTAGACTAGGTCATACAACGTGCGCGTGTATAGTATACATACCTTCCTGTATATCGTATGTCCATTGGGAATCGATCTGTGATATTATAAATAATAATATGCCAATGGTCTACTCAAGATAGTAAATCACTCTTATACATGTAGATGCATTTCTATATATATTGCATCATGACAATATTGATATGTTTTCTTTAAAAAAAAAATTAATTAACTTGACTAAGAATAGATATATGTCAAATGGACAGAAACATTCATTATCGTTCAGAAGCCTTGTTGAAAATAAGACTGCATATGAGCACGCTCGTTTCTATTTTCAAATAGTATTCTATAAATATATGCTGAGTAAATTATATATAGCTTAACCAAAGTGCTTGAGAAATAGCGGGATACTGAGCGTAAAAAGAAAGGACAATGTTCAGGGTTATTGCAATGTTCTATAGGCTACTAATTATAGTAAACATACACTAGTCTATTATCATGACTATAATTAAGATCTCTAACAACTTTACTATCGTAAACAATGACAGATTTCTTTGACTTATCGATCCAATGTCCAACAAAACATTGTTGTTGCGGCCAGTTGATATTCAAAACCAGAACAGGTGCCAATGCATTATAACCACGATCCTGACAAAGACCATTTAATTCTCGTTTTTATACATTGTGTATATTCATAAGCTTACGCATACGCACACAGAAAACTACGACAACGGTCATTGAAATCTCCAATGTTATTCATGAGTCGACTATCAGGTTGGGAATACAATGCGATGAAATTTTACATGGTTGTCCTTTAGAATACGCCTCGAATGGTTGTTCTGAGTAAGAGTGTGTTAGATTACAAGGTATAATATGATAGTGTGGATGTGCTAGATCAGAGTAGGACATCATCGAACAATCGTCCTATTGGACACCATCTTCGAAACAAAGGCTATTATAAATTTTATGGAAGTTAAGCAGATACGATGGCTTGTGTTTCGAGGGTAAAGGAATGCATACAATTGTCATTTTGTATACAGTGGTTGGTGTCCGGAATATAAATCTTTGACATTTATCGTTTCCGAGTAAAAGGTTCTGATCACTTTGCTATTCATTAAATTTAAGATTGCTGTCTTGTAACACTGAAAATGTAATTGTTTTGCGTTTCTAGTAGGTTTGCACTAACATCGCATCCAACATAAGACTGATATCTTGCCATTTAAAAACGTAATAATAAATTATCATTGTGTTGTTTAGAGAGTATAATACTAGCGTTTCAGTGTTGTTGTTGTTGCTGCTGCTGTTGCTGCTGCTGCTGCTGTTGATGTCGTTGTTGTTTAGATTGCAATCAGCCCAGGCCTCGAGATGGCATACGAAACATTTTGTACGATTTCATGCTCATCTCAGATTACTTCACAAATCCAGATGCAAATTTGAGGTTCATGAAAACGTAAGGCAAAAGTTCATTAATCTCTGGACCTAGTCTACGGTTTACGAAAGAATCGTACCGGTAGCCATAACTCGAATCTATTACATGTCCTGCTATTGTTAAAAGAGTATAAAATGACGTGCACACTGGCCTCGAGATTACGAAACAATTTGAGTACGATTTCATGTTCAAGGAATCCAGCTCAAAATTGATATGAAGATTTGTGAACAAAACGTTGAACTTGAGCATGAAATCGTATTCAAGAAAGGTTCGTAATCTCGGAGCCTGGCCTAGTGGTTACGAAACGGTTCGAGCACGACTTCATGCTCAAGCTCAACATTTATTTGAGGATTTGTGAGCAAAACGTTGAGATTGAGTATGATTAGATTATATCATAAAAAAAGTTTCGTAATCTCGGAGCCTGGACTCGAGATTATAAAATTTGACGGTACGATTTCAGGCTTAATTTTCAACATTTATAATAGGGATATGTGACCAAAGATTTTGAGGAGCATGAAATCGTAAAAATAGTTTCCTAATATCGGAACCTAATTTTAGGTCATGGCTATATACCATGTACAGTACGACACTTTCGTGAAAAGTCGAGAATATCTCTAGGAAACGTATGTATCATAAAACCTATATAGAATCCCCATACAGTGCAAGTGGTAGGCTACAACACTGGCCAATATGTTCTGAAAATAACATCCGGGTTCTCGCGTCACCAGCATGCTGCGTGCACTTATCCAGCCAAGCTGGGAATCTAGTAGTCTCTCTCACAGACCCTGTTCTCTAATACTGCTATTCGAAATATCTCCTATGGACAAAAGCAAGTATACATCAGTAGAATTTATTAAAAATAATTTACTTTCATCCTCTGAGACTATTGAGAGTCTAGGAATATAGCATCAAACGTTCTTGTATTTCCTTCATCTCTATATACTGTTCTCGTGGTATGAGCATAAGCTGTGGACAGGGTTCAGTGATGCCTACAGTGATTATCTGGAAGTACAGCATAATAATATGAATAGTGTAGTTTGCATTGTGATGACGCACGCATTTGTTACACAGGTTACTGTGTGTTATGATGGTCCCGTTCTTAGTGTTTCTTACTTTGCTATGTTCTTGTGAAGGTCCGAATGAATGTTTATAATGGCACACATTTCGGTGCATATTTTCAGACTTTTGCTTACGGATACCAATTTGTTTGTTTTTCTCTTTAATTATTCTTGTGGATCTAGATGAATTTAATTTATCTCATTCGTCTTCGAATTACCAAATATTTATCATGCTTTTTTTTCCTTCTTCATATCCATAACAGTTACATATAGGTTCTTGAACTACCATCAATTATTTTCGTTGCTAGATATACTTAAAATAACATATTGTACAAGCAATGCTTACTGTTTCGAAGGTATACACATTTCCAACAACGAAGACTTGGTGTGGTACTTGATACATTCACGTGGGTACAGCTCTTGGTCTATATTCCATACAAGAAAACATTTAGTTTTACCATATAATTATAGATCTGTAATACTGTAATACTGTTCTTCGTATGTTCCAGTTTGCTTTTGTTATATCACACAACTTTTGATGTGAATGTGGGTACAGTGATTGGCGTATCTTCCACCCTGAAGAACGTTATCAATACAATTTGTTGTTCTTTCAATTGGCTCCTATATGATCATCTTCGATGACTACACAACACATCTTTGATGGCTGAACAACACAAGCCCTGAATAATTTTGCAAACGTTTATTGATACAAAACCCTGAATGACCAAGGAGTAGAAAACAATGGCGAGAAATGAATTATGAATAATGAACAAATGAATTTCTTATGAACAAATGAAATACAATAATGTATTGTTCCTCTGAGGAATGTTCTATTGATGCTATCATGACGAAGTGTAACAAACATAGACCAGCCTAGAACTGAGGTGGAAACACTGATGTCTCATGTCACTGCCAGAGGTGACATTACTGATGTCTCATGATGTCACTGCTAGAGGTGACATTACTGACGTCACCATCTAGAGATGACATTAATTATGCCACCAGTAGAGGTGACATTACTGACAATGTCACCATTTAGAGATGACATTATTTAAGCCACCACTAGAGGTGACATTACTGATGTCACCATTTAGAGATGGCATTAATTATGCCACCAGTATTGGCGACATTAGTGACAATGTCACCATTAGAGATGACATTAATGACAATGTCACAACTAGATGACATTAACGACAATATCACCATTAGAGATGACATAAACTATGTCACCACTAGAGATGACATTTAATGACAATGTCACCATTAGAGATGACATTAACTATGTCACCACTAGAGATGACATAAATAACAATGTCACCATTAGAGATGACATCAACTATGTCACCACTAGAGATGACATTAATGACATATGGAGATAACCCTTTAGGGCAGCTGGGGAAGGAGAAGAAATAATAAATACAAGAGTATATCTACCACAACTGATATTACTACCTGGCCAGGGCAAGGCGTGTTTTAACATGACAATGACTTGGAAGCAAAATATCTTGAAGGAGATCTAGAGTAGGCACAAATCGCAGGATACACATGGAAGCCGATCTTGTGTGCTGCTGACAAAAGTTGTGCGAAACCCCCATATCATAAAAGTTTTGGGACACGTGACAAATTTTTGGACATGAACCGATTTGAGGAAAGTTACTGAAATTAGCACCTCAAAATACACACAAATTGTCAGCAGAATGTCAAAGGTTGAACCAGCTACTGGGGGGAGTATTTTGAGTTCAGGTGGCACTGAGCCAATCGTCTGGACAAATATTATTTCTGGACAAGGATTATTACACACGGGTTTACAGACTTCAACATATCTGGGTCCGGTTTCAGCCACTGGGGAGGATGCTATATGTAATGTAAGTTTGTCAATGTCTCCGCTGCAACGGTCAGTCACACACACATACACAAACATGTTCACTCGAGGAATCTTGTCACATTCCAGATTTTCACCAATGATATTTGTCCACCTGCTCATGGTAAATGTGGATGGAAATGGGTCACGATTGTCTTCAGTTCATATGTGTAATATAGTTTATGGATGATGGCCTACTGAGTGAGAAACGAACCTGATCAGATGTGTGTATGGATTGCTAGCAAATATATAATGTATATAAACAGCTATGCTCTTGAGTATAAAAAAAATTCTTGCTTGGTGCATAGATATTATTGCATTTCATCGACAACCAAATAAATAAAGTCAGTGGCTGAAACAGGACCAAGAATTAAATGTAATGTCCTTATACTGTAGTGATCTCACACCTCCTCAGCAAGGGAACACACGCACACACATACACCAACACAAACTGGGTACTGTATGCAGAACATCGATGAATAATTTGAACAGGATCAGAGAAATAAATTAACTATGGAAATGAGAGTAGTCGGCACTTGTTCAAAAATAATGTTTTCAATGGTCAAAAATCATGTTTTGATGGAATTAATAAGTACCCTTTTAAAAAAAATTAAAAACCTGTGGTTTAGAGCCGCTTTCAAGAATGTTTCGCTCATATCACGGCTTGTCAGTTTATGGCAGGATGAAACCTGCAACACCTGTAGGACTCAGTGTTGCAGTTGCACCTGAAAGCACCGGCTGGTACTGACAGACCAAGGATGACAACTGCTTTACAGTAGCACAGACGACCCATCCTATCATGATTGCATTGGAAAGGATCACATCTGCAAACATTGATACCGGGATGTCTGGGCAGGTTTGAACTCGGGACCTTTGGCTCGGAAATCCGACGGATCTGCCACTGCACTACAAATATCTAAATAAATAACACCAACCAATAAGACATGTGGTAGGAAGTGATACAGATACGGTTCTTATCACATCATTGTATTTCATTCATATGAAAACATTGCAAAGTATGAAACTATTATTTTGTACATAAACTGTTCCCTTTGTACTTGTACAGCACTTCAACTGACATTGGGTCACAGTGTTGTTTTGCTTTGTTGACCTTTGAAAATAATCTTGGCGGGATGGATTTACAATTTGATTGGTTGAGATTCACTCCCTGTTATTTGTATATCCTGGGCCCATTTATACAAAGCGAATTTGAGTAAATATTTTTTGCAGGATGAAGTATTTTTGTAAGAACTGGGACCTAAAATTAATTTTAGCTAGAAAAACTAAATAATATTTGAACAATGGCATAATAATGCACTAGATTTTTAAATGGTTTTCTTATATAGATAAGATGATGTGAGTTTGATGGCTTTGTATGTAGTCCCAGAAGTGTCCACAGTTATTTACAAACAACAGATATTAAACACCTTATACATGTAGTCCTTTTCAAATAGGTTGGATACAATTTGTTCTCGATAAACCTTTTTATTTAATAACAAAGAGTAATTTTTCCAAAAAATATTAAGTTTGAAAAAAAGAGGATTTCAATTAAAAAAAAGAAAATACCTCCAGAAGTATTTGACAAGGACTACTTTATAGGGATGCTTTCAAGGGACTTGATCGCAATGATACCATAAGCTTGGTCTTGCATTCTTTACTACACATCATGCATTCTCTGAAGTAGACTATCGTGACGGTAGGACAGCCTATGATCAGAGTGGCGCAACATACGCATTACAAACATTCCCCAGGTTAATACACGAGCGTAAGGTCACATATGCATGCTTCTTCTGAAAGAGACTTTGTACAATACAACTTGATAATATGCAATGTAACATTTTTTCATTCAAATGATGGTGGCCGCTTGCAAACATAAATATCATTTTTGGACTTTGCAGTAGACAAGACAAGTATTGGAGGACATATAATGTGGACAGTTCAACACACAACAAATCAACACAGCCTATTCTTCACACTAGAATGATGAACCTTCCACTGGAGACGAAAACAACAATCTAATGATAGTCGGACCGAAAGCAATTTTTTTTTGGTTTGTTCATTTTGTACATTCACGCATGCTGCAACAATTCTTTAACATTCAATGAGAATAATTTTTTAAACAATTCAACGCAAGAGCAGGATGTGTGCTTTGGTTGACTATCATTACATTGTTGTCGCCTTCGTAGGAAAATGGGTCAGCGATCTCTCGACATAGACTGGACAGCATGGGTCAAGTTAACTCTTTTTATGCTAGTGTAATGACAACTGTGCTGGGATTTCTCTCCAGTACGAAACGGTGCAACATTTAACTCCAACCTGGCATAGTCTATGGCTAAGGTTGGAGATGAAAATTACGCTTTTTCGTACAGGAAAGCCATGTAGGGTCTCTGCGATTGCCACCAACATGCAGAAGGTTAAATTACCCATGCACTGCAACATTTTGTTGACATTGATGATTTTTGTTCGCGATTCATGTATACTGACTGTCATGTTAATGAGCTATGAAACGTTGCAAGTCTACGTCGAGATCACAACTGCTAACTAGTCGTGAGGTAAATAGGGTCCAGTCAAAGACAACAACAGCGTTAAGTTAAATAAATAAATAGTGTCAATAAATACCATGGCGATACAGGAATACTTTTAGTTTTATGACATCTTTATGACAGTGTCACATATGACATTTTATGTGGGGGGAGTATTTTTTTTTTCAGTATTTTTTTTTTCTCGATATATTTCAATACAAAAAATAATTCAGACATTTCTCCACGACAAAGACACGTCTCTTGTGAAGCAAATAAATAAAAAGAAAAAATAACTGGCAAGGTTTTACGCGAGTAGAATTGCACCATCTATATATAATAGAGGGGGCGGTAGTGTATACCCATGACGAATGCACACCTTTTTAAATAGGAAGGAAAAATTAAATATAATGTGCAGCTTGATGTGTCAAGAATAAACAGTACAAAAAAAATAAAAGAATCAACAAATAAATCTGAAATTTTTCTGTCATAGTGGAACTGCACTCACAAAGTGCCAAAGAGTTTGGTCGAGTAGGCAAAGAAATGGGTTGGCGATTAGTGTGGTTCATGTGGAATTATATGATTGAGAATATAACCCAGAATACACCGATTGTAATAAATATACAAATGTCATTGAACAATTTGGCAGCTTAGGCTTACGGTAAATGTGAAATGACAATCTGATTAGTTGTATGATGAGTATAGTACCCCTTTTATCAAAATGTAACTGAAGATAATAGAGAAAAAAATAAAATTGACTGGTGAATTAATAATTATCAGCAGAGCAGCAATGCAATACATGCACACACAACCAAAGGGTCCATTCACAAAGCTTTCACAGTTGAAATTCGTGATTTTGATTTCTGAAATGGTTAAATGTTTACCAAAAATTTTAATTGGGATTTCTGGTGTCATGTCATGAGGAGTGAGTGAGCGAGCGAGTGAGCGAGTGAGTTATTGCTTTATGTCACGGTGGGAATCTTTCACCCATACGTACGCGACACAATGTCATGAAGAAAGTATTGTAAACAAACCCTTTGATGAATCAAAGCCAAGGCAGAAAAAGGAATGGTATAAGATAGGCATATAGGAATCAGCACATGTTCATATTATAAATACATCTCCATGATATACTAGATATATATTATGGGAGTAGTCCTTCATTAGAACTAGTTTTTTTTCAGATTCACAAAGCTTACAATACCATATCATTCAACACTTATATGCATTTTCATCTTTAAAATCTGTGATCGCAGCATCTATGGTAACAGTAAATAGGAGATTTGGGGGGAAACTTGCTGCAACATGAGTAGTGCAAATGTCCCAAGTTTTAAATACTGCTTGCGAAAACCTGACCTGGAGATCACACAATAACGATAATTTTTAACAGGTATTTTTAACTGAAAATTTGGCATGTAATGCATATGCCTAATATTAAAGGATATATTCCAAATAGAATTTTGTCAATATGATCCCAGTAAAATTATGACTAATATTTCATATAAGTAAAATCAAATTTTGGGATATTTCTGCATGTTGACAGAATCTTATACATGGGTTTATCCTAGGCTTCCACCCCTGGACATGTCGTCACAAGCTTGGTCCGATGTACTACTCATGTGGCAACAAATCCACAGCATTCACAGCATAAATCAACTTTTTCATAACTATAGTTACTATTTGAATACAACCCTGAGAGCAAAACATTGAAAAACCAGCCTCACTGTGGGAATGAGACTTTTGACACCCACTTTTCATTTCTAGCTAAATTACGACAAATATTTGATTAAACTTATGATCTGCATCATACGTCTGACTAGGCGATGCCAATATCGAGGGGGGGCAACAACAAAAAACTATTTGTAATTCTGTATATACAGTGCAGCATGCAGTCATTTTAACACATAACATGTCATAGCTCTCAACATAGTGCTGTCGCACCGTAATAAGTTAGAATCAGGGACATTTTACAAACATCTATATACAATATAATAAAAAAAAAAAAGACAAGTTTTTCACAGGAATATATTAGTCTGTTAGGAGGCCAAATTTAACCCATCTTGTCGACATTCACCAATAAGTTAAATTTCTCCAGATTCACAACATAAATATATTTCTAATAGCCAATGAGCATTGATTGATTAAGTATCTCTGTAATTTGTTGGGTCAAATTCCAGACTATAATCCTCTGGAGATGCCCGACAGAAAGTCAGCATCAGTCGGGGCAAAATTTGACCTTTCTTCCCAAAGTACCGGTGGTTTTAAATTGGATCTGTTGTTCGCAAAGACATGCAAATATCAAAATTTCCTTGCAGTTTGGCTTATCTTGTCTTCCCTGTACCCCATGGCCCTTTCTCAAATAGTTTTCACTGACACAACACAAAGACAACATGACAAGATTGTGGTTTGCCATAGTCTACAGTAGCAGTTAGACAGACACGACATGAGTACTTCAGCGTGGAATACTAGAAAATACAGCCATCATGCCTGAACAATTGAGCACATAAAACATTGTTATCGTTTCACAAATGCCCTTCCGTTTACATCCACAAACTTCCACAAACTGTATTAAATACATCGTCTCCTGGTAAAGAAAGGAAGACATACTTGCTTTATTATTAACCCCCCAAGTGCCCAGTTAAATCTCAGGAAGGAACGTAGGGCGATATATCGCATATGTCCCTTGACCTCTCCGTTGTGTGACTCGTATGTGCGTGTATTACTTCTACCAGATGTAGCTGAAGCTATGCGAGTCATTTACAATGGCAGAGTGAAACACTTCCTACGTGACAATAGCTGTACAAAAAAAAATAATACATATTAAAAATATTTTAATAAATTGCCAAAATATTAACCGTGCTGCCATTACTTTCAGTTCACAGGTTACCATCACCGAGATTATTGTAGTTCATGTTGCCGATGTTCAGTGAAAACTATTTGACAAAGATGGCCGCCGCAGTATAGCAGCAGTACTTTTAGATCTAGATCAGCCAATCAACACAGAGGGTCAATTTCATTCCAATGCCCTCGCGTTTCTCAATAGTGAGTGTACAGTTTAATATGGTAAATAAGCCATACCTTTAAGAATTTCATTGTTTTTCCCTAATTTCCGCGCTCTCTCCCAAATTAAAATATATAATGAGACCCACAGAACCATCATGTCCACTGTTCAGGAATAACAGAATGCGTTGTATAGATATTTTGATAATTGCGGTGGTTTCCGAACTGACGCTTGCACACTTAAGTTATGGAGTTGAACCTGGATGTAAAAACATATTTGGCTGGAAAATTGCTGGTAAAATCCCAGATTAAACACGGACGACGAGAACAGCAATGATAACACATGATGGTCCTGCATACAAATCTCCAACATGATGACGACGATGGAGATCATGCACAGGTCTTGCTTGCACAGGTCCTGTTGTCACAGGTCCTGCTCTTCCTAGAACAGCAATATTAATTTACCACCGTCATGGCGACTAGAATTTGACCATACAGGTACACCAGCACTTTCATAGCAACTATGTACATAGAAACGAAAAAAGAGAGTCAAAGAGTGTTGCTGTTGTTGTTCTGTTGAAGTTTCCGTCAGAACAAAACAAGGCTGACACTTGTTTTTTTCAGTTTTTGCGGGAATCTCAATTTGGGTGATGTTGCATGCTGGGATATGTTGGTGCTGATGAAGCATCGCTCCTTGTTTTAGTCTCTAGATCCCGACGGCAACAAGCCGAGGATTGGGAAGAGACTAAAAGAAATTCTGACTTTAACACAACTTGGAATATTCTAAACGTAACAACAATATACATGTGATCTATACAAATACAAAGACGATATAGTCTGTTCACTCTGCCATGTTGGAGAGAGCCTCTTGAAGTTCCACAGTGTTATGTTTGGTCCAAGAAACGACGTCCCTTATTTTATGGGAGTGGTAAGTTGTAGTTTGTTTGTCGAAGCACAGTCCACACATTAAAAATGGATACGATGAAATCCGATTGATATGTACTGTATTTGAATAACTGTATTATGACGAGAAATATGCTTCACGAATAATAAATAAATAAAACTGGCCTTTTTTCTTTCTTCGTCTTCTTCTAACACTGCCCTAAGTATGATGAACGATGGGAACTGCAGTAGGTAAATTCAATGATATTTGGATAAACGCTTCCATTTTTGGTTTGACCGAGAATGTCGAGTGAGCAGTAATCTCCCAATATACTCGGGTTGGAGATCGTTAAAAAAAATGGCGGCTTCGGGCCAACACCACGTAGCACCCCGTCCAACCATCCGCTTGCGCTCCATAGACACAGCGGAAATACGTTAAGCACCAAGTTTTTTTTCCGTCGACTGAATATTGGGTTTCAGCAGCGAAAGAACTGAATCGAGTACTTCAATCCACGAATCGTTGCAAGTCAAAAGTTTGAATAATTCCGCTACAGGACTGACTGTTTAAACAGCAAAACAAATATCTTGAACCGCAACAAAAAAAGTTTGTTGAAATGGGTTTGCTTTTACACAATGGGTCGTTGATTAAAAAGTGGAACAATGGGCACAACCTGTTACGGCTGCAAGTTTGTTTGTCAAGGCATGCTTTGGTTCCACAGATTTTCAGGGCACACTAGGATGGAATAGTCCAATAGGCATCACCCCCACCCCAATCGGAGCACATCCACCCCTTTCAGAGCCGAGTGAGCTTACTCCTGGAGATCGTGGGGGTCTTCTAATGCATAATCGGCCTGTTCAGCAGATCAAAAACAGGTCACAACCCTTATTTCTTACAACTGAAAAACGCGCCGTGTCAAAACGTAGTAAACGTCAGTGCTACAAGGCAGTTGAGCAAAACATAATTCAATTGTAATCCTTTCGAAAAACTCGCACACGCGTATTCTCCGACAAATCGCTCTCACACTGTAAGCAGACAAAAAAAAAATGGTTCGAATCTTCTTCTTTTTTTTACCCCCCACCCCTTACAAACGGAAAACGGCAAATTCTTTGTGCAGTGTGGAAGGCATTCCTGAGAAAATCAGTCCTCGCGCTGGCGTTAGTCCCAGTCGGAACCATCGCACCTTACACACACAAGTCGTACTCAGAGAGATTCCGTGTACCACCATATATACTCGCTGTATACACTCATATATACTCGCTGTATACACACAGATTCTTCTTTCGCTACATATTCTCAGATCGGGTTGTCGATGATGTGGCACCTACTCAACACTCCATGGCCAACGCTCGGTGCGCGAAGCTCGCTTCCAACGTGTTGGCCGCGCAGGTGAGCCTCTCCAGTGAAAACGCGGGGCCCATGTCTTGGTCGCTGGTCAGACGCGCGTCTATGAAATCACTGTCCGTGTAACTCTGACTGCTGGCATTGCTCTCTGTCTCCACAGATTTGCTGCGGTGGATCTCTGCCTTGGCCGATTCCTTGTCCTGGTTGCACGACAAGCATGGCCGCAAAAGCTTGTAGTCCAGTAATACTTCTCCGTTTAATCCTTTGAAGATAGTGCCGCAACACACTTGAGTTCTGCAAGAGAAGCATACCAAAAACACTCAATTTTACATACAAACCCACAAAAAAGCATCTATTAAAACTAATAATAACAGTTTCACTAATAATAAAAAATAATATTCTGGGGCAATATAAACTCAGCTCAATCTGAAAAATGTATTCTCAAATTCTAAAAAAACAATTATTAATAACGAATTTACATTCATTTAAATACACATTAGAAAATATCCCTCTCCGATTAAAAACAACTTCCTGATCAACCAAAAAATAACAAGAAAAATTAACAAATTTCAAAATGGCCGCCAACTTACTTTTTCCAGTAGCTGAGATCAAGGAAGGAGCTGATGTGAGTGGATCGAGTTGGCGACGCTCGCTTCCTGTGTTTGGAGCTGGTGCTGTCGCGCGAGTCCTCATTATCCGAGTCGTCGCTAAGACTCAGCGAGCGCTTCCTGGGGAACGACAGGCTTTGACTACAGGCCTCGTCTCCTGATGACAGAAAAAAACACAAAAATGTCATTCAACAGGAGTGTTTAACAAGGATTTGAAATACGGTGACAAATTTTGCGTTGTTATTGTAGAACACATTTCAATTATTTTTCTTTTTTTATGAAAATATAAATAGAATCGTCAACCAAAGAAAAAGTAGATTTGAATCAGTAAAAAGCAAGTGAGGGAGTGAATTATTAATATTGTTTTACGTCACAATATTTCACAGTATAATATTTCACAGCATAACATACAAAGCCTATTCAGCATTATCTAATCGCCATGTTCAGTATGACAGGTGTCATTGATTTTGATATTTTTATCAACAGTTTCTTTTTATAAATAGAAATACAATATCTTCCTGGAGACTACAATAGTATCTCTCTGATAGTATGTGATTTTAAATGATAAATTAAAAATAATAAAAAGAATTGTATTAACTTTGGCATCAGTAAAAAATAGAGAACATGAGACAGAAATTGATAAAACCTCTTCAACAATTTCTAATCATGATGTTGACAGGTGTCAAATTTGTTAGACACTTATTGTTTTACATTGCAGCGGTAATCTCTTTTACCTGTATGAAATTATATTGGTCATTTACTCATTGTGTATGGCATTACTATGGTATATTGTACAAGTGTTGTCATTCACAATATTCAGTAGACAATTTGGTTATTTATTATTGAAGTAAACATGGTATACACACACCACTTCTTAGACAGTCAAGAACAGAAAATGTAGCAACATTGACTGGTTCTTTAACCCTCTCCATGCTGAAGGCAACCAGAGATATGGTGCCTCTGCCAAACCCACCAGGGAGAGGGTTAATTAGCCAATGGAAAATTCCATTCAATCTCATATTTTACATTTAACCCTCTGCCTGCTGGATTAGGCACATACACTGCTGTTTAGGGCATTTCCGGTTGAAAATTAATATATAAAAAAAACAGATTTAGAAAATAATAATTTTAATTCATTTCTTTCAAAATACAAAAAAAAAAGATTTACCATATTTCCATGTGTAATATTAATGGAAATGTTCATGGAACCTTGGAAAGTATTAATTATTTGAAACAATGATCAATCTACATGAATGAATGAATTAGTGCTTTACGTCACAGCGAAAATGTTTCACCCACAGGTGACGATGATCAACTATCTTTAGGTCGCAATTAAGGCTGTTGATTTTTGTGAACTTGTTCAGTTCGATGATAGATACGATACCTTCCATTGTAAAATATTGGATGTCCTTAGCGGTATTTTAGCTTATGTAGGGGGGTGCACGTTGGTACTAAATTACGGCGACTGGCGAAACAGTACATCCACTGAATACACCCAATCTGCAGTCACGTGACTGAAAACAAAATATGTTATGTCTCCTTGCTCAATAAGCTCTTTGATTAAAAAAAAATCTACGATAAAATATTCAAGTAAATAAGCAAAACGATTACATGTGGAGCAAAATAAATATTTTTTCTAGTCAATTAACCCTCTCCCTGCTGGATTAGGCACAGACACTGCTCTATAGGGCATCTCTGGTTGCCTCCAGCATGGAGAGGGTTAAAGTAGCTTTCAAGGGTATATACATACATGGGGCATAAAACATTATTAGGATGGACTTTTCTTTCTTAATAAAGTCGTCAAAGTTTTGCTGCGTCAAGTGATGGACGTCCGACTTTTCCTCGCTCCAGTCTGGCTGTGGAGGTGGAGGAGGTGCAGGAGCCTGTGGGCTGAAATATCAATTGAAACATCCATTGAAACATCAACTGAAACATCCATTGAAACATAAACTGAAACATCCATTGAAACATCAACTGAAACATTCTTTGAAATGTTCACTGAACCATCTATTGAAATGTTCACTGCAACATTCACTGAAATATTATTTGAAACATTCTCTTAAAGGCATATAGTTCTTAGATACAACTGCAAAGTACATTCACTTGACAATCAAGTTTGTACTTCCAAAAACCTTTCCACCTTTGTATGGTATACAAACTTCCACTGCAAAACCACAATAGTGTAAATCGAATGTATTAAACAGTGGTTGTCAACCTGAATGTGGTTGTATTTCTTTTTGCATATTGCTGCAAAGGGAAATAACTCAAAGTGGCATGACTACATTTCTTAAGAATATTCAAAGTCAAATGACTAGCTTTTCTTAGAATTCTTTCATAGATCAGTTGTTGTATCAAAGACAAGATAATTAATGTTTCATAACCTGAATTCATGTAAAATATGAAATTTGTGGTAACTGTTGGAGAATAAGTGCATCAGTAAATAACAACTTTTGGGTGAAAAGTCTCAGAGAGAAATTTAAGTCAACCATAATGTGATAGTATGCGATTAAACACTTACTGAAAATTGTTTCAAAATTTGTCGCAAAATCATGCTTGAAACATTCATTGAAACATATTTTGAAACATTCATTGAAATATTCACCAAGAAATTTATCAGAGCATTCACTGAATTAAGTATGCTTTGAATATTCTTTGAAAATCCAATGACAAATTACCTGAATCATTCATTGAAACTTTTATTGAAATATATATTAAATCATTCATTGAAGCATGCTTTAAAAATTCTTAAAAAAAAGTCAATGAAATATTCTTGAAACATTCATTGAAAGATTCAGTATAATATTCACTAGTGCAAGCGTTGAAAATTCATTTAAATATTCCTCATGTTCACTTTGGTTAATTCCATCGACTTACTCTTCCATGAAGGAAATAATATCTGCTGCACTTCGACCACTTGAATAATCAAAAGCAAAAGCACCATCTCTGAAACAGCAATGACATTCAGCTATACCAATAGAACACACAAACATCAAACTAGCACATCTACAAGTTCTGGAGACATGTCAATGCAGATCTTTGTACAGTGTCCCCTCGATATAACGCTGAAGTTGGGGTCCATGACATATCCACCGCATTATAGTACCAGTCTTATACGATATTACAGTGAAATAACGACAAGAAAAATGGGACCCAAGTCTTACCCCGCGTTATATCCGAATCCGCGGTGCATCGGACCATGCTAGTTATATCGAGGGGCCACTGTATTACGAACACAATTCATACATGGCTTGT
>JAUTBQ010062877.1:0-17139 GCA_032361185.1 Lepetodrilus ovalis
GGGGGGGGGAGGGGAGCTTATTGTGAATTATGGATATAAAGTCATCGATCAACATAATAGTTTGAAACATCATGCTGCATGTCTCTGTGGTGTAATGCAGACATCACCCGAAATATTAATAAATAATACACCTACATGTAATACCTGACATTGAAGATTATGTCAAATATTTTCATCACGCTAATTTCCTCATCAATGGTAATTGCCATGCAGTCTAATTGTCTCATTTGGATTCTTTTGCAGCATCTGCTTTAAATTTCATGTCGCAGAGATAACATTTGCAGAGGAAATTAATTATATGCCCATAAATTGGACTTATTAATCTACTACACGTCTAGTCCTGTTTGCTTTGGCTTTCCTTATCGACTGTATCATATCTGTGTAGGATTTCTTTTTCGTTATGAGATGCCAGAGTACCCCTTCCAACAGAAGACTTATTACTCCACAAATGTCAAAGCTGTTTTCAGGGAAATAGTACGTTGTTATTTGTGGGTAATTGAAGTAATTACATCCAGGGGCGATAATAACGCTATTGGGTCATAATTGGATGTCATTGCAAGATGAATGTGGGGAGAAAAAGACAGAGGGGCAAAAAGGGGGTTGGAGAGAAAATTACAGTTTTAATAATGTATATTTAGAGTAATATTAAGTTGCAAGGAACGGATGAAAAATGGCCGACATATTAATAATCATGTATGCGACATCACATCCTGTCTATACTGTATGGTAATTGCGAGTCTGTGGTCAGAGTAAGTTAGGCCCTCGACAACTGGCGTGTAGACAGACAAACACTGCAGCGAGTTGATAATAATGTCGCAGACAGGCATCGCAGAGGATTCGAGTGCCACCAAGTGGCGGCTACTAACAACTATAAGCTTGATTAGTGTCCACATTCTGGTAGACATTTTCTTACAGAAGTATTTAATTTACGATTGAAGAGAAGAAATCTTGTCAGCTTGTAAAGCATGAAATGAAAATAAAATCTGGATCTACATAACATTAAAGACGCGATATTTGCATTATAAATATTATGATTTTTTTTTTTTACGTGTATTATGAATCAATATTTCAGTAATTCTTTCAATGCATCTGTTATGAACTTTTTTACATTTATTAAGAATCAATATCTTGGTAATTCTTTCAATGCATTTGTTGTGAACTTTTTTACGTGTATTATGAATCAATATGTTGGTATTTTTTTTTCATTGCATTTGTTATTAATGATAGCTTTTGTATTCATACAAAATCTGTTTAGAAATTGAAATATCTGTTGGACAATTCACCCTGATATTTCTACTATAGGCATAGTGTATGTTGCGTATACATCATTGTATGGGGCACGTACATCCATTTGTACTAATGGGCGTTTTGAAGGAGATGCCATTAGCAACTGTTAGTAACACAGGTGTATGTATTGTGGCAGCCGTGGCACACTGATAAACAATCAATGTTTTCAAACCTTTATCACGATAAAAATAGTTTTAGAAATAGCCCCATTTAACTTACCATTGTCTTCAATCAAAATCTACCAGTTACAGCAACTATTACCTGTATAGCTGGATTATGTTAATTTATATGTTCAAGATTTGAATTAATTATGTTCCAGTTCTGTGAAGATTTGAATAAATTATGTTCCTGTTTTGTCTAGATGTGTGCATCGATTTTGAGCATATAATACCAAGACTTTTTTCTTCTTTTTTTTTGGAATTGTGAAATAAGAAATTAACCATGTGTTACGTGTGTGTTGTCGCTATGGTTACGGCCGTGATTATTCACACTGATTGAGAAGTAACACCTCACCGAAGGTCTCTTTTTCTCCCCACCTCCCCCCCTTCTTCTTCCTACCTCCTGCTTAAAGAGGGAGGGTAAACACGGCAGATTTGTTTGCTGGGCACAGTGTCCATC
This sequence comes from Lepetodrilus ovalis, assembly GCA_032361185.1. Lineage (NCBI taxonomy): Eukaryota > Metazoa > Mollusca > Gastropoda > Lepetellida > Lepetodrilidae > Lepetodrilus > Lepetodrilus ovalis. The sequence continues at coordinate 1,906 of JAUTBQ010062877.1, forward strand.
TCATAGGAGTGCGCTGTCTGCTGTCTGCTGTGCGCTGGTTTGTCAACGCTGCATTCACCGCGCACGTCTAGACATTCCTACCATCTCAAATATGTCCTCAACATTCTCCCTGTCGTTGTTTTACCACTCGTACAGTTGTGCCCCTCTCAGTCCCCGTACAGATGACATTCTCTTGCGTCATGTATGCAGTTAACCCTAAAAGTCTTTAGCAAGTCCAATGATGGGGATATGGGTTAAAGCATCATCTAGATAGCATTAATTAAGCTGCATTAAAGCATTTCAACACCCTTTCAAAATGCAAATACAAATATATTTTACATTCAAAAAGTGACACCACGTTATGTATATTTTTGTATATTCCAAAATGTGAAATAGATCTAAGAATTTGAAAGGTTCTGTTAAATCTTTAAAGTGTTCGGTCGTTTTCAGATTTTGGAAACTAGAGACAAGTGAGAGTGTAGATGCATTGTTTAACCAGGTCACTTTAAAGAAATCCTACCTTCCTCTTCCTTCCTTTAGTTACGACTTGGGGCCAGGGAATTTAAAGAATTTTGAAACTTAGAAAGATAAATATACCAAGCTTACAAGAAATATATCTTTGAAAGGTTTAGCATGTATACTCTCGCAGCTAGACCGAGGTCAAAGGTCAATTGTTCAAGTTATGAAAAGGAATTTGTTTGTGCCACACATTGTATTGTAAACATATTGTCAGCTGAGTTTCCTCAATGACTCTTTCTTATCTTAATTGCTTTCATTTCGATTACGAGCTCTATGTAAAGAGGAGCATCTGTTGTCTGGTTCATATTTCAGGTTATCTATGCAATAAGTAGGCGGGTGGTAGAATATTGGACATCGGAGCCAAATGTTCCGAGTTCTAATCCTACACCGTGGAGCCCGGCATCAATGTTCGCAGAAATTACCTTTCTGACGCGATATTGATAGGATGCACTGTCTGTAGAGTGGCAATACATATATCATCCTTGGTCTGTCAGTACTAGCAGGTGCTCGTAGGTTTACCGCAACATTCAGTGCTACCGATGTTGCAGGTTTCCTCCTGCGCTAAACTGACAAGTGATATTAATGAACTATTCTAGAAAGAAACCCCATAATGTTATTTACTGTTAGAATGAGTGAGATATGGCTGTATTCATGAAACTGCTCAATAGTCATGCAGAGTCCTTGTTCACAGTCCATCTACCATATTCAAATTAATATTTTTCATTATTTAATCAAATCTGTTGCATTATTTAAAATTATTCCTCGTTTTGTTCCAGATATTTTCCGGATGCGGAACGCCGAGACTTGGCCGTAAAAAGCGCGAAGCCGAGAACAATGAGTACACGTTCCAGTTCCGTCCCAATCGTCCGGCCGCTCGCCCCACGACCGCCGCGGGAACCAGTCTGGACCGGCTGGTGCGCGACATCAAGGAACGTGTCAAGATGGCCAAGGACTTCTGGGTACAGCTACCCTACACCATCTGCAACGACGAGGAGACGGCTGCATCCCCCGTCAACGACAACGACTGCTGGAACGGCCAGGACAGAGCAAAGTAAGGGATTCCTCCTGTCTGCATGCTGGTGGTGGCCATGTTGTAGGGCAGGGCTACATTGTGAGCTACTTGCCAGAACGCTGTGGGGCACGTTACAGAAGACAAAGATTTGTGGTTGCATTTTGATTTAGGCTTGATATTGGATGTTTCTGTATTGTGTTAGCTCACCTCAGTATACAATTCGTGTTGAAATTTAAAGTAAATTTGGTCCACATCATCGAGCTGTGTACAGTGTATGTGTTTTCAATGAGAATTTAATAAGTATAGAATGTACGAATAGGTTAAAGAGTTAAGGGTTCAATTTGAGATGCATTTCTATGCGTTTTGTTACTAGTGATCTACTTTGTCGCAAGTGGGTGAAAGATTCCCGCAGCAACGTTAAACTCCATATTCACTCACTCACTCACTAGTGATATATTTGTATATGGGTGTATGGTTAAACTCCATATTCATTCACTCACTCGTGTATGGGTGAAAGATACCCATGGATACCGACAAGTATTTTGTATGTGTATATTATTCTGAAAATATGCTTTGTGAAAAATAGTCTTATTGGAAAATGTAATTACAATGAAAGGATGACTGAGAAATTGTAACTTTTTCCAATGACCTTGGTTATCATATATTGCCTCCAACTAGTACTTCTTCTACAGATAGATTAGTAATAGTGGTCCACTCCAATCCATATACATTATTTAATTTAATCAATGGCAGCACAAATTGAAAAGAAAAATCATCCCATTTAAAACACGATTGGATATTTAAATTATGTTATCGCTTAAATTTACTCGTCCAAGGCAATTTCTAGAGAGGAGGATAAAAAGATTAATTGACATATGTGAAGGCTGAAGGTTTTCTCACAGAGTCGCCGTACACTGCCACTGTCTGATTAGTGGGTATCACTGCATACGTTGTGCAATAAATGTGATAGATGTGTGCTAGGAACAGGAAGTATGCCACGTGTTTCCCATTTGTCTCTTCCTCCTGCTGCACGGAAACTGGTGTAAGGTAGTCTGGGCATAAAGCAGGTAGTCTGGGTGTTAATCAGGTCTTAGTATGTTAGGGATCGTAAGTTGGGTAGTCTGGGCATACACCATGGTAGTCTGGGCATAAATCATGGTAGTCTGGGCATAAATCATGGTAGTCTAGATGTACATCAAGGTAGTCTGCGCATAAAGCAGGTAGTCTAGTTGTTAATCAGGTAGTCTTGGTATGTTAGGGATCGTAAATTGGGAGTCTGGGCATACACCATGGTAGTCTGGGCATAAGCCATGGTAGTCTGGGCATAAGCCATGGTAGTCTGGGCATAAATCATGGTAGTCTAGATGTACATCAAGGTAGTCTCAGCATAACACAGATAGTCTAGTTGTTAATCAGGTAGTCTTGGTATGTTAGGGTTTGTAAATTGGGTAGTTTGGGCATAAATCATGGTAGTCTGGGCATAAATCATGGTAGTCTGGGCATAAATCATGATAGTCTAAGTGTAGATCATGGTAGTCTGGGCATAAACCAAGTATTCTAGGCATAAATTGATATCTATATTCGTTTAATATACAGCTATAATAATAATAAAACCATGGCATACAAGTTGATGTTTGCTCCTTTAGTGAACCAGAACCTTTCCTGAACAGGACCACAAATTTATATCTGTACAATTTGTAATATCTGGATGATTCACCTACCTAGTGGCTTCCTGGGCCTAATCGTTGCATATGGGTAAACCACGGGCCTGAAATTATCTAATTTCTTCTACAGTAACTACTAGAATTGGCCCGATTGATTGTGTGCACATGCACAACTATTGTGCTTATCTTGGCCTTGATTTGGTTATCATGGGAGGAAAGCCTGAGTAATATTTCTTTTTGTGTATTTAACACAGTAGTGTCTATGATTTACTGCTTACAAGAGAGTCATTTCTTTTATTTATTTCCTTTTTCCACTGACTATTCATTATTCTAATCATCAACTTAGAGGAATTAAGCTTTGCCATTTTCCACAAGAACACTACCGTATAATCCATCTCAACATACTATGCATGTGGCTTATTTGCATACGGTTGTGAGCAAATTAGACTTGGACTCAGAAAAACTATATTTCTCGGCGAAATATGTCGCAGGTTTCTCTGATTCGTGTTCGTCGACTCGGGTTACGTCACGGTCCTGTTGTAGTCGTGAGAAAAGTCTTTAGCCGCCCATGATTAGGCTTGTTTGAACACAAACTGTAAATAACTCCTTGACGAGAATAGTCGTGTTTTGTTTGTGGATTGGCCACTGGGGTCGTACATTGAGGGAGACGTCAAATGGTGACTTTTTGTGTATCAACATGATGTATTGACAACTGTCGATGCATTTTTGTCTTGTTCCGAAATATGTACGTCAACACCTCAACACAGTATATGTTACTTTGAAACCTACTGAGCTGTGAAAGAAAAAGAAAAAAAAGTATTTTTGCCCTAAAAAAATATTGAATTCAAAATTCAGTGTATATCATTTCTTACAAAAGTGCCCACCCCAAATTGTTAATACACGTGTCAAGTACAATTTATTTACAATTGTTTTGAGGACTGATATTTAATAACGCAATTAAATAGTTTCATGAAATTATGGAAATATAATTCATTGCCAATAGTATTTATATTACAGTTGTAACACAGTTGATTTTATCAAGATACTTGCATTCAAATTGTTCGTGTAATTTTCCAGATATATTCCTGAAGTCCAAAAGGATGGAGTAACGAATCAGATCAACAACCCAGAGGTCGAAGTTGACATCACCAAGGCCAACACAGTAGTCACCAATCAGATCATTCAGCTTCAGCTGATAACCAATCGGCTGAGGAGTGCTGTCGATGGAAACGATGTTGATTGGATAGACACAGGTATGTTTGGAAAAGAGCGATAACAGAATTATCTTTTCTCTCGTTTTTGTTTTGCGTTTGTTTTGTTTTTGTTTTGATCGGCATAAATGGGTGATGGTTTCAGTTAAAAGTTAAAATGGCTGTCTCAGCAGTCTGATGATTATCCTAACCAGAGAGTGCAGAGAACAGTTACCATGGTTACTTTTAGAACAAATAGAAACGTTTTGGACAAGGAAATGCTATGGAGACATTTGGGTTTACGTCATTACCAACCGTTCAGTAAATTCTTTCACGATAAAACTTATTCAATTAATTGCTACGATATTGTGTTGCATGAAAGTTGTGCAGTTTGAGCTAAGATAATGCTTTAATATAAGGATTTAACCATCTCTATGGTATTGTGGTTAAGACGTCAGCTCGGGAGAGGTACCGAGGTTGGTGGTTCAGTCTAGGGCTCCAGACCAACATTTTGAGTTACTTTCCTGTAGGGCTAGTCAGGGAAAGTTGCAAAGGCACTGAAGGTTCTATGCATTAAAAAAAATTGGTTGCCAGCAGTGCAATTTAACTTACGCCTGTACGTCGGGCATGTGTTAGTCTAGAGCCCTGCAATCATTGGTTGTATCATACATAAACACCTTACCACTCTGCATTAAAGGTATACAGCCAATACATGCTCAGAGTGAGTATTATCTGAGTGGTATCCAGCAGGATATTCCAGTGAGCTAGCACCATAAAACCGGTGGAAATCGGTCTAGTCCTAGCAGAGTCTATACACACAAGACAACCATGATAAGAGTGAAATAATATTGATAGCGGCTCTAATCCTCCAATTCAATCAGTTCAACCAACTAATTTAAGGATTTGGGACTGATTGATTCAGGACATTCCAGATTTGTAGTTTACAATTAGTGGCGGAAATTGGTTAACGGTGCACTTATTTAACCAAAATTGAATCGTGCAACAGAATACAAAAACAGAGACTCTCTGGAGGTGTTTTAAAAGGCTGGTCATGTTGACCTGACTGAGAAATCACCAGCTCCAATTCCACAAAAGTTTCCCCATTATAAGAGACCCTTCATTGGTATTGATCGCGAGTGTTATATCGAGAACCCATCCTGGACGTAGTACAATCGGGCAAAACGAGTACATTGTGGCACGATACGAGTGTTCTAACGATACCAGCATTTTGTCGCCGATTATTGATGAAGTGGTGAGTAGATATTGAGTGAGTGGTTTACGTGTGATAAATCCGATAATACCCACCTCCATCTCCCCCCCCCCAGGGCTGAATATATGGGGTGTGTGGTATAAAGGGGGGATAATTCCGGAGGTGATATTGATTGGCGACCTCCGACAGGAAGATAAGGTGTGAGTGCTGCCATCTCTAGGGGAAATGACAAGGCACGAGGCTCTGGTTCTCCCGCTGAAAGTCCGGGTTGATCTCAATGACGTTACTCCGTGGCTTGGTGTTTTTGGAAGTCGTTTTAAAATATCATTCAATTAATTTCATGTTGATGTATTATTAATGGAAAGATCACAAACCACACCCACATCTCTTGATGCTCCGAGGAATGTCTATTTATGAAAACATAGAGCAGCGGATGCTCTGGGTCTCTCCTTATCAGTTGCTTCATGAAATGTTCAATCGTAATGGCTTGTACTTGGTTGTAGTGGAGATTTATGGGATATTATCCACACAGATTTATCACTCTTTGTTCTCGTAATCAAACACAATTTGCTGACTATGGATGTTCGCACGGTTAGATTTAATATTGAGACATCCCAGGAGGTGGGACTATTATTAGGATTAATTCAAGGTGGTTTTTCTTTCACAGCTTATCGTGATTACATTTAATTTGGAGCGGAGCTGTCAAAGCGAAAACATATAAAATAAGTTTTCCCCCAACTCGCTGGTCTGATTAATTGCCTTATGAGCTAGACATGATATCCTAAATTGTGAATCATTGATTTATTATCTATCCTCAGCGTAACCCCAGATTATTGGGTTGCAGGGTGGTGGTGTTGCGTTGAGGCACTGTGAGTCTCCCATCACAACCACGTATTCAACCCACCACCCCTCACTGGACTGGTCCATTTTCAATAATTACCAGACTCGAGATGAGTTCACCTAGGTTAGAGGGATTGTGGGAGCATTGTCAGCAGAGGTTATTACCATTGACAGCAATGATGAACTTAATTACAGGCCTGAAGTGAACCCCGCCCTTCCAACACACACACACCACACACACACACACACACACACACATACACACTCAATGTATTGACTCACAGCTACATGGGTTCTAGACATATGTGTGTTCACAGTAGCAAGTGCTTGACAGATCTCGCTTTGACTAGGTCCTGTCTCATAGTAATCTAGGCCAAATCCTGACCAAACTGACAGCAGGACTGGCCAGAACCAGTCTATCTGAGCTTGCCTTCAGGAAGCACTCCAGCAGAGCTGATGTCTGCACGTGATTAATCAGACTTCAAATTGCGGATATTGCTTGGTTTTCATATAGATGTCATAATTTGGACACCGGCTTCTCAGCTCATGAAGGGAAGATAATATTGGCGAAGGCCAAGCCCTTCAACTACAAGTCTATTGGACAAAATTAAAGCTGCTTACAAAATGTCCTCCGATATTGGAAGTGGGAACTGCATTAGTTTGATTAATGAAGTTGTCCTTCAAGTCTGTTACTCTAATTAGATGTTTTATGAAAACTTGTATTAAATCTTGATTTCCAAATTAGATCAATATTGCCTCAAGTTTGGTGTATGGCTGGATATTTGCAATTTGAATTCTGGGGGAACTTTCAAAACTGAAATCTTCTGTGGACAATGTAATGTGACCTAGATTTAAATTCCAATATAAAATCCCGGGGTATTAAGTCTAGGGTTGACTGTATCTTCCAAAATATTATTCAGATTTGACATATTTATGCTTTATCATTGGTATTTTTGTTTCTTCCAAAATATATTCTTTTCTATCCTTTTAACATAAATTCCAAAAATTCCACTAAAAGTTTGCTTCCCAAAACATAATTACACTATCAAAATTGTCATTTATCAAAATTGTCAATTTTCTCAATCGGTATTAGCAAATAAATACGGTACACTATATTTATTACATTAGAAAAAAGAAAATTCATATCTTTCACTCGCAAAACCTTAATGTGAACTGCCGAGAACTACTCTGATTAAAACTGATTAAGAATCATTGCATATGGGTGAAAGATTCCTGCATAAAACAATAACTGCCACTTGCCAAAAAAAAGCAATATGCAAATTCATAATTCCATTTTCTTTTCGCCAGACATCGACGGCATGAGCGGCAGTGGAAGTGGAGACGACTCTGTGGGCAGCGGCTCGGGCGGATACATGTGGGTGACGGATGACGAGGACGACGTGGTGGATATAGACACTGTCCCCAAGAAGAACGGGGGCAAGCGAAAACCCAATGGAGGCAAAAGGAAACCCCCGAAGAAATCGGAGCGACCCGTCGACAAACCCTCAGGACCCACTTCTCCGGACTCATCGTCTGTCTGGCACACGGCGACCTTTGTGTCGTTGTTATTACCGGTGTTGTGCGGTCAGGCTCTACTGAAGCACATCCTTTGGTGAAGCTAATTTCGTTGTACATTTGAGATCAAAATTCCGCGTTTTTCCAAAAGAAATTTCGGTTGTCTAAAATCCACAATATTCGAAGCAATATTGTCAACATTGTGCCTATAATCCAGTCATTTGGTGCTCAGTGTCACATACAGATCAACAGGAGTGATGGACAGACATGGGATGTGAGTGGAATGTCTCGTGAGCGAGAGACATTAAGAGAAAGAGAGAGAGACCCTTCTCATCCAAGTGCTATAAGTATGAGATGATATCGAAGGGCAAGATAAACGAAGATCAAAAACAGTTGCGCCAAAAGAAAATGTACAGAAATCTGGATAAATTTCAAACAATATCGTGCTGTGAATATTTTTACAATTTAATCTCGAGTCCTAGATTGTCCATGTGTTTATTCTAGAATACAGTGTATATGTGATGTAGCCTTCTATTATGCAATGAGGCGCAAACGAGGTATGTGAGGCGATGCGAGAAGGGATTGCAACGAAAGATTGTTGTTTTTTTCGTGAAGCTGTCAGCCACGTCTTGGTTGGCACTGAAATGCTGTCGTGTGTGGTTGACCGAGAACGTCGTGTGGTTGACCCGAGGACGTCGCGTTGTTGACCCGAGGACGTTGTGTGGTTGACCCGAGGACAAACAGCAGCAACAGACTTATGTTCCAAGTCCTCTGCCATTTTTTCCTGACAATTTTTAAGACAATCATCAGCGCTGGTTGTTATAAACCTTGTTGTTTCAAAGACAAGGACATTTCTTTTGGCCAAAGATTACAACAGGCAAGCGTGCCCCTACCCCATTAAAAATGGCCGACCAAGTGAAGTGATATCTACCTCTGTGTAGTCTGCCTACTGTCCTCGTGCCCTGGACGAGACTTTCTGAACAAACAGTTAATTCTGGAGACAGGAAACATTTAATTCAGTTTGGAACGATTTCGTACTTTGTTGTCGGCTGGACATTTACTGCTCGACTCGTGTTGATAAGGGCATCTGTTGCCATAGCAACCCATATCCATGGCATTGGACTGAGCCATCAGTTTACCATGGTAACCCCCCCACCCGGATAGGATACCTCAGTGTCGGGGCAGAGGAAAGCATTTATATATTGCATGAGATACAGTCATTTCTATATATGTTATTATACTAGTTTTCTATGGCTTTACATGTATGTATGTTTGCAAACTGAAAGACTACGTGACTTTCAGGTTATCTATTATAGCATTTCTTACCAGCTTCCTGGTTGTCTACACCCAAAACTTTTGATAGAAAAAATTCTGGAGAAAGAACACAGCATTGGGAAAAGTTCAACTTCCCCTTTCAATCCCCAGTACTGTCAATTCTTCGTTAAATCCTCAAATCGGTATCAAACTAGTATAATGCAGGGCCCTGTTCAGTCGAATGATCGTAACGCTACACAGGTTGGTGAGTTAATCTGTCATAATGCTGTGATTGTGCTTTGGAAATAGAACCAGAAAGACTATGTCCATTGCAATGCTGAGATCTTTCCTCAGCAATTTTCATCTACCAAGTATTCATGAACATCCTTCTATTCATGTAATTCATGACGACTTCACGACGGTAAATCCACAATGTTAGTTTATGCCGTATTACTACGCTGTTGATCATCCTCCGAGAACCTCCACTAATACTTACATTTATAAATGTAAACAAGGCCTGTCATGGCAGCCAGATCTTTGTGTTCTTTGATTACGGTAATTAATTATAGTGCTTAATATTCAGATGTTGCCTCATAGAGTTAAAGAACACATGCAACGTGTGTGTTCAAAAATCATTTTCTAATAATTTGGGCATTTTTCAGTCACTGAATATGTTCGTGTCTGTATTTCATTAATGAATATTATCCATGCTATCTAGAAACTACTGTAGTATATTTGAAATGTGCTTTCGTGATCATGTTGAGAGATTGTCGTCATGGAAAAGGATTTGGTGTAGTCTGGCTTTCCCTGCTTGAATAGAACGCAATTGAGAAATTTGACACACTATAACAACATGTGCAAATGGAAAGGGTATGTCTCAAAAGTTCATTTATCACATTTTTCTTTCCTTTTCTTCAACAAACAAATGATATGTACCACCATGACCACAGAGTATCTCATACATAGCCCAAAGTTTGTCATAATAATTGTACGGTTCTTCAACGTTTTAAGTGCCTTGCGGAATCTATTTCTTTTTCAATTAACATGTAGCACGAATCAATATCGCAGCAGTGGTAGTGGCATTGTCACGGTCTCAGCATTTTGATATTTGAACTTTTGACATGGTCCCCTCGTACAGGTAAATGACCGTTATATCAAAATATTCAGCCGTTGGATTTATTCTACGATTTCTATGTAGCTCAAAGGGACGCAACTCTCTGAACTGCCGCCTACTTCTTATATATATATATATATTTGGTCACATTGTCATGGTTATTGAAGACTGTGCTGTGACCTATTGTACAGTTTGTGCATAGTCTTGTTCGTAAGCTACAGTAGTCTTATCTGCCAAATGTTCATGTATTCTATGTGATGTTTATTTAATATTTAGTACTTCTGTACTATATGTAGACAATGTTTCCACTGCGTTGAATGAAAGCCATTTATGTTCAATGAATATTAACAGATTTGTAATTGGAAAATAACATTTTAATCCAATCAAATTTTTTTTTTGAATTTTTTTTTACTGGTTTTATATGGAAATATCATCCCACTGTTTTATAATGGGAATCTGATAATTCCTGTCAAAAGGCATTTTATTTCATTGTGTGATTTATTTTAAAGAAGTTTATTATGCCAAATAAATCCTAAATATGTTACCATTATTATTTATATAACAATTGTATTGTGTACATTGTTTACATGGGGAGGGGGGAGAACAGAATGGCCTCATTGTGACAAAGGGAGGGGAGAGTAATGGCTTGTTAGTCTGAATGTAAATGACTGGTCCCTGAGCGGAAGGGGACCAGTCGTTTGTTGTTTATGAGTGGGGCTTGTTTGTACAGTGACTTTGTATATGATTATATCAAATGAAACATGAAAGTGTGTTAACAGAACTAGACATTGTAGTCTCCGCCATTTTCGTTGTGAACACCCGTAACTATGGTAACATCTCAGGGGGACATAACAAATTGAATGCTGACAACAACAAAAAGTGTTTAGCTTTACAGCTTAGATTTACTATGAAGTATTTATGATGTACAACTAAACGTTTAAGAACTGCTGGACAGCGTGAAATTTATACATTAAGTTTTATTTTAACACCTTTTTATTTTTAGCACCAAAAATGTTCTGTACATTTTTCTAAAGTCATGTGTATTATACTGCATAACCATTATATGTAATGTTGTTCTACAGGATAACTTTGTATACCATATTTTCCAAATCACAAGTTAACAAGATTTCAGGGTAAACATTATTGCATAGTGATGATATTCTCAAGTTGTACATGGTTTCTATGTTAATTTGTCAAGATAATTTGTCATCAGTGTCAACTAGACACTGGAGACAGATCGAGAAGAAGAAAACATGTTCTGGAAATTTGCGTTTTATATCGATACTGAATTCAAATCTTTTTGATTACTTCAGTTTTTGTTTTTTAAGTTGGTACCTGCTGTCACATCGCGGTAAAGTTGTACTGAAGGGTTTTATTGAACATTGAGTGTATTCTAGTATTCAGTACGACATAAGACACAAATTTCCAGACATCCAATTAAGTGCATCATGTCTTGACAATACCAGTGACTAACTAAACTGCGGTAACACCTCTATATTGGTGGAGCCCCTTTACTGTCTATATTCACATCGTTGTTTATAGTGGGATTATAAAACATGCAAAATCAACCGTAGAAAGTAACTTTCTATCGAGTTTTAACAGCAAATTTTAAACAAAATTAAAACAGTACCTAGCCCACCAATCACTCGCAGAGTCATGTATTATCATACAGTATATGAACCATTTGGAATAAAACAAATTATTTATGATTATAATCATTTGTCTTGTGTTTGTCCTCTTTCTTAATTCTCATCTATCATGATTTGGTTCGCCCAATCCAAAGCAAAGAAGATGAGTAAATATGTTAACAGTTTCCATTCATCATTCTTGGTACATCTGCACTAGAAGTTGAGAGCAAGTGTAACCAATGTTAGTTTCCAATTAGTACATGGATTGTGGAACATCTCAATTTCTAGTACAGTATATGCAAACTCAGAAACTACCACTTGTAATTGAGAACTCAAATTCAGTTCAAATCTACCAGGCATTGAGATTGTATGGACATGGTCTTAAATGGAGGTTTCAACATGGTGATCCAGTCAGCAATGTTTTGCTTTAATGTCCGATGGTTCAGGAGTAAATGACTACCTGGTCTGTCGGTACCAGCCGGTGCTCGCAAGTTTACTGCAACATTCAGCGCTACAGATGTTGCAGGTTTCCTCCTGCCTTAAAGTGACAGACATGATATAAGTAAAAGTATCTTGAAAGAAGACTTAAACCCAATTCAAAAATAAATAATAAAACAGTGATTGTATTCTTCAGGTATTGCAATAATTTACGAAAAAAGTTGATATGAAAGACATATGGTCATAAGATAAGGCTGGACGTTGGTGCCCCATTACTTCATGACCCATATATCATCCTGTCATGAAATATTCTGTGCTAGTGTCATAAAACAAACCCAATATACACAAGCTAGTCATCATTATGAGATCAACTGCGATCATGCACAGAACCTTATTGGTTGAAGATAGCCAACTCATTAATCATGCCCTGCCACAAGTAAGAGGAAGTCGGTGCCAGTGGTGTGGCACTGTGTGTAAACTGTTGGTAATAAATACCCACCACCCCAACCCCCATCCAATGGGTCCAGAAAACACAGACGTGAAGAACAATCCAGCCCTGATGTACACCACTGCTTCCAGGCTAACAACTGTTTGTTGAAAGTAAGATTGATGGAGATTCCTTCTGTCCAGAAGCCATCAGCCAGCCATCCAAGTGGCTTTGTGCTTCAGTATATTGTTGAGGAGTCCGTATCACATGGTGTTGTAAAGGCTGGAGAGCGTTTGAGTGATGGTGGTGCGCAGGGTTGTCTTCTTTGTGAGGTACTGTTATTGAAGAAACTTAACAGACACCTTAGACATTGGTCTGACAAGGTCGTTCTGTGGAAAGAAACCTCTGGGAAAATTGGCGTTGTATTTCTAAGACTTTCCTGCCAGGAATTCATAATGGCCATGGCTTCACTGTCACAACCCCATACATACCATTTACTATACTATCTTTAGAAGGATTGTTTACAGAAAAATAGTCGGGGGAAATGATTTAATTGTTAGGCTGTGTATGCGCAAGTTTTCAATGGTTTACAATTTATTTCAACTTTTAATATTTACTATTCTACTAATCTATACAAGCAATACTACTACTAATCCAGGCTGTACTATAGGTATATAATCATTGCAAATAGGTGAAAGATTTCCACAGCGAGTTAAAGGCATACTACACAGATATTAATGGCCGTTTTTTTACTAGTTCTTAGCTACAACTACAAAGTACATTCACTTGACATAGATATAATCATGTTTGTACTTCAAAAAAAACTTTCTACTGCTGTACAGTAGGCACAATTCAATTTCAACAAACTGTTTGGAATTTGCTGTTTATATACCAACCTGAACAATCTTAGTTGTTTGTCCTTTATATTAATGTAAGGGGACATAACTCTCCAATGTGTACGACGAAAGAACTACAATTGCTTCATATATCATGAATACATCAAAGACAAGATAATAATTAGTCTGGACTAATAATTATTATTAAATATGAAATTTATTATAAATATCAAGTGTTGGGGACTTAGCATGCCAGTAGATAACAACGTTTGGGTGTACAAATCAAATGTAAACAGTCTCAGACAGAAATTCGTTTGGTCATTATCTAGGCCAATCAACCGAGATAGTATGCCTTTAAACTGCATACTCACTCTGTATCATATACTCAGCAAAATTAATGAAGGGCTACAGATATTTTGTCAGGAAGCTTTCTACCAAATTTTGGCACTGTTGTGAGGAATCTGGTGCCATTCCTCTTCCAACATGTCTGTAATTGTATTGTTCTATTCCTCTTGCCATGTCTAATGACTACACTAATGCAGTAATACTAGTAGTTCAAATAACATAAAACAACTGGAGACTAATCCAAGAAAGCTATACCTGTACAAACCACGCATTCATATACTCAACAAAATAAATTAAGGGCCAGCATATATTTTGTGGGGAAGCTTTCTACCAAATTTCAGAACTTTGCTTGAGGAATATTATGTAATTCTTCCTCCAATGCGCCTGCAAGATTATCTGGACCCTGTAGACATTTGTCAGTTCTACGTTGTTAAAATAGTTAGGCTTAGTTCACATGGCCAAAAAAGGTTACTGGCTTTTAATTAAATGTGTTGAGTGTATACTAGTATAAGGTATAGGACACCATATATATTCGCCCATTCAGTACACACACATGTACACTGTAGACTATGTCCACTGAACGCTGTTGGTGGACATGTCCACATACCAACACAAATCCATAACTGATAGTACGTGTATAGGCCTATCACAATCTCCCATCTCATCACGACTTAGTCACATCTCAAAATAGAAAAAGAATATAGGTATCAGCGCACAAATTACTAATCATCTGTACATTTTGGAATCCTGATATGTACATATCCTATATATCATCAAACATTGATATACATGATATTAATGTAGCATTACTAAATGTTCATTAATGTTGATGTGAATTTCGGCTGTTCGCCCCGACATGTCACGCATAGAATACTGTACAGAAAGGTGGGGGGTACAATGGAATTACCGGTATGGTCATACTAGCGTGTGGGCTCATGAACTATGTGTTCCATAGGATTACTTGATAAGCCTTCACACGAACGTACTATAGTACTTTAGTAGTATTCTAGACAACGTATTGTAACGTGTGCTATCTGTTCACTGTACATTCATCATTAGTCATGACATTATGCATGCCCATATTAATGTTCAACACGAATGGGAACAAATGAATCATACAAACTTTTTTTAAATATATGTTTATGATTTCTACATTTCAAGGCATCCATGAGATAATATACACATACTACTTTAAAGGCATACAATCACAGATTTTTATGAGCACGTAGCACTATATTTGAGTAATAAATGTAAACTACATTC
>JAUTBQ010062988.1:0-17137 GCA_032361185.1 Lepetodrilus ovalis
ACTATTACTTCAAATTATCCTGGTTTCGAATAAAGAGGGTCACCTAGCTGTGAACATGAATGACCGGGACCATTCGACAGTTTCGACAGGAGATACATCGAATTAGAGCGGTTCGAATTAGCGGGGTTCCACTGTATATATCTTTAAAAGGGCCTCTTGCCTTAATTACTTTAGATGAGTATATATTATTACCATACCATTCCATTAAAACAGCATTGCGAAACTGCTACAAGTAGTAGATGTATGACGCAACACGAACACGCTACTCTAGATAAGGTTCCGCTGCATCTCATTCAGTGTTTGTGAGTAAACGTTCTTGAGCGCGCTATAATTACAATGTACGTTATATTTTTCAGAACTTGCGTTCAAGCCACATTCTGACGTCAAACCGGACCCAAGTTTCCGAGTAAGAGACCACTACGGCCTAGTATCCGGAAAGTACAGGATTACCCCCAGACTTCATATCACAATTGCTGTTTCAACATTGATTAATGATATTCGTATCGATCTCTCGCCAGGCGAAGCATTTCGGAGATCGCTTTCATCTTGCTACTGCGCTCTGTTAACTTCGAGATGGCTACTTCAGGAAACGGGGTTTTGGAAATGTCCTCTTTAAAGGGGGTAACGGTGCTAGTGGTCGCTTTGACCTTTTTACTGACGGCCTTACTGTGGAGTCTTCCTGGAGACAGCATACCAGCCAAGAGAGCGCCGCCAGTGCGTGTAGAGGTAAAGAAGAACAAAGTCAAAAGGTCTGCTGAAGTTAGAGACTCGTGTAAAATACTATTACCTTCGGACAGCGACAAAACTGTCCTGAGATTTGTGACGAAAGACGATACGGTTGACGCGGCGGAAGAGATTGTTCCACGAGAAACGTTCAGCAACGTAACATGCCTTGTGGAAACTGACTGCACATTTGAAAAGATACTGCGTGTGAGTTGTGTTTCTAAAGATTGCGCCCATTTTGTTGTGAACATGGATGGAAGTAAACATGTGATACGCGACGTGTCCCTTGAGGCTCTTGAAGCAATCATACGGCTTGACGGAAGCAGTACAGCAGAGATGAAAATAGTATGCGATAAGAGAGACGGCGTCTATACCACCCAAAATGTTAAGTGGCAACGCCTGGATATACACCGGCGAAGGGTGAAAGGATGCAAAAATAACGGGAGAGAAAATTGGATGCCACAAAATATTCATGTCATCAGTTTCCGATATGTCTCGCGCTGGGAAGTGTTAGTCAGGATGCCCAAACTCGCCACACTTGTGTCTACTCATGCCCCGCAAGGTCCTCGAGTCTCAGACTTCTCTAAATACCAAAGTACCGAGTGGAAAGATATCGACAATTTGTCTGCGTTGCTTCAAGGTAGGGCGCCCTCTTCTAATGATTCAGTGGACACTCTCGTCGACACAGCCAAGCGAAATGGATTCGATATTGGAATTTTCGATTTGTCCGAAGAGGATTATCATCGATCTCTTAATTTAAGGCGAATTCTGCGGAACCAGGATACGTCGTGCACGTACGGAGGAACTACTCGAGGGTCCAGGTTCGATTCCGTGAGTGCTTGTAAATGCTCCCTGTATCAAGGTGCTGAACTCAGTACGGAAGAGAAACTGTCAAAGCTGACCGCATGCCTGACGGGTGTTAATACTGCGCCCACGTCGTCCAACAGAAGGCTATTTACTATGACATTTATGGAGAACACCGACTGGGATTATGGCCTGGAAAGAACGGTGGATGCCACACTTGCCAATATAGTCACCTCTATTATGTCCAATGACAATTCCGTAATCATTTTATTGAGCGACGTTGGCAACCCATCGTTCTCCAGTCTCGAGCACTCCCTGTTCATACAGACTCAAGCGTCGAATCCCTTCTGCTTTATATTCTATCACATGCCGTCTGAGCAGGACAGTACACTCCTAACTCTGGATAGAAATAGAGATAAATTGATTTCGTTAAGAGATATTCACGTAACGATTTCTGATTTTCTTTCCTGGAACACTGGTATTGACTCTGCTGTCAAACATTCGGAAGATTCCAATCAATACGGCGGATTATCTTTACTTAGATCTATAATCCCGGACCGTTCAGCCACAGAAATAAACGCGAAGCCTCCGAACGTGGCGATATGTGACTCAATGCCTATCGCCTATACTAATGACACTATTCAGGCCGCGTACTCCGAGACGATAATAGGCTTCATCAACAATTATGTTCAGAAACGGGAGAAAATAGCCATGGGTATTGGCAATAATTCTTTGAAATGTCGCGGTGTGGTCGGACTGCGTTTCTTTAATGTTCGTAAATCCCACAAAGGAGACTCTAGTCTCACGGTGATGGATCTGCAGGTTCGCGGGGTCTCATCCAGCGTGGTGCAGCTGCTGAAGGACGTCACTATTACCGTCCGCTACACGACTCACGGCAATCACTCACTGTCGGTGGAAACAAAATGGGGAACCATTGAAGCTGTTGTCGATAAGCAGCTAATTCCCTTAGTTTGCTCCAATGCTATGGACGTATCACTGTCTCTGATTCCGCCGGCTAGAATCCCGTTGCTGCTGGCCGGTGCACGTAGTTTTGGAAGCAAGCCGAAGTTGCTTCGTCTCCACGGCGACTGTTTGTTTCTGATCGTCCATGGTTTCACGGATAGCGAGAGCTATTACGTCATCAACGCGTGCGATGATAGGCAGTATGACGTCGTATTCACCGGGGATCTCCATAATGTGTTTTCATTGGTTCCTCTCCCGGTAAAGTTGAGCGTGCCCGTTGCTAGTGTTTACTTCGTAACTTCCTTTGTCAAGTCGTCATATACAGTCAGTGTTGCGTCATTCCACTATGAGACGTATTACGATATGACATTTGTTACTAGTTGAATTAGTGATACTTCAGGAAAATAAGAATACACGTTTATTAATTATTACTACGTATTTTGTTGTTTTTCGTATGTGTACGCTTTAGTGCAACCATATCTTAGTGCACCCACTTTCATATTATACTTACTTAACATCCGTCAATATCTAGGCGTAATGGTCGGGATTTCGAGGATGACTTTGATTTGGGATCATAAATTTGATATTTTGATATTTCTTCAAGGTTCTAACTTTTGTAGATCTACGCGTATGTAGAAATACACGTATCTGGAAAGAACATTAATGGATTTTAATATGAATATAAGTTACGAATATATAATTAGTTTCACGCAGAAAAATAGTGGTGGCGATGGTGTGTGGGTTTTAGAAGTTGGCTACATCAGGAGAGCATACAGTCAATGTTCTACGTGCACATTATCATGCAGTAGACGCATCAAACAAGATCTTTATTGATGATAAGCATCAATACCCACGCATTTCTGAATAAACGCACCGTACAGCTAATTAAACTAACTTGTTACATGAGCGTGCATACTATATCTTGGGAACCGTCGTCTTCTGCACTATCATATAAGAAACAATAGTTGATTGACATATATCGCTGAACATTTTGAGAGAAAAAAATAAATCTACTACTTCTTAGCTATTGATTTCATTTGGATTTTACATATCGTAGTGTTTAACATCGAACAAATACTGTAAACTCTGGAAAGCTAATTATTATTAATTTTGTTGATACAGGAGAAGGTTTCCATGTTGCCACAGCAATCCTTTGATTCTGGATTACAATGTTCCACGTATAATGGAAACAAAGCATCATAATTTATTATACTCAAGATTGCGCAACCGAAACATTCACCGTGTGACCGCGATCGTGCTATTTAGCTCTGTCACGCAAAGCTATCACCCCGAAAAATATGCGCAGTACCGCACACCATGTACATGAGGATAACACAGTACCCAGTCTAAAACAGCCACAAGCACATATGTCAGGATCATTGATCAATTCCCGTCCAGTAAATTACATCGCCTGTATTTCTTTCTGGTGAACCTGCTGACAATCGTCGTAATGGATGCTCAGTACAACAAAAACGTCGTATATAGAACACGGAGTTCTAGGTACCATGGCATCACTTAACGAAGCACTCATGTCTTCTATGAATCCTTTAGCAATATCATAACGATCTCTTATCCATGACGATAGGGAACCTTCGAGAGCGCTTTCGTGTCATAATGGATAAGTATGAGACCTTTCAGAAACGATACAATGATGATCATGGCGTATTTATTTAATAATGTTATTTGAAAAGAATATCTACATTATATCTTTATGGACAGTATTATCTCTATAGTACAATGTCTCCACAGACAGCGTTCTTTTATCATTGCTATCACTTTCCTTTCCAGTTAATAGCTTTGCAGTCATATTAACGATTGCGACCTTTGGGCTTCTCTCTGTGTGTGTGCGTGCGTGTGTGTGTGTGTGTGTGTGTGTGTGTGTGTGTGTGTGGTGTGTGGTGTGTGATGTGTGTGTATATGTCTAATTAAATGTTTTGACAATCGCTTTCCAGCAGACTAGTCCCTCCTTGGGACGCATTTATCTCACATGGAGCTGGAGTGCGGTGAATATTATTGTCTGTTTGTTCTAGTCTGGATTTCCACCAGTCTTTATAGTGGATATCCCATTCATACACTGAACCGAACATTCATTGTTGTAAAATGCTGAGTGCCAAGCTGGGGCACAACAACCATTTTTTTTTCAACGTCTTTTGATAAGACGCGATCGGGATTTGACCCACCAACATTCCGCACTCTGTGGCAGGCCATATAAGATTTACACCACGTAGTAGGTGTGATCCAAATTAGACCGTCTCTTTCAAGTATAATCAATTATATTAAATAAAACATTGGTGTGCCATCCGAAAATATATAAACCACTTTATTTCACAATGAACTCATTCCAACTTAATCTCTACATCGCAGATGCAAATTTCATCTCAAGTCAGGATCAACATTTTAACCACGATGGTAATAGTCGCTTCAGGGTGATAAATAAATGTGCGAGTCAAAAGCTACTTGTCGGTACCTAGAAAATCCACTAGCAAACTCCTGGCAGATGCATCTATATATCTGCCCTGGCTGTTCACGAGGTGGCCACAGGCAGTGGAATCTAATGTTCTGCTGGTCCTCGTCCCAGGAAACTGACACGTGAATACGCTCAAACTGCACTACGCCGAGTTCTCATGGCGTTAGATCTCACTTGCTGGCAGATATCTTTAAGTTTGATCCGCTCTCGTGGATTGTTGACGATCGTAGCACTACATGACTCGATATCTATTGTATTTGCCACTTTTACTTTTCGATCTATCAATATGAAAGTTTTAAAGAATATTTGTAATATGTATTGCTCTGTACTTAAAGGATAAGTCCATATATATATATATATATTTGCTATATTTCAGATTGCATATGATTTATATAATTTAGTTCCATTCAATTTTCATAAAACTGTTTTATGTTACAAGATGTAAGTTTTCTTTGGTACACATGAAGGGTATATCGCACAATAAAGCGTCTTAGTGGATATACAGCCTCGGTGTGATAAAATGATAGGAGTGATACCGTGAAACTAAGTCAATTTTGAGGTGAAATTGCTCTTTAAATCTTTATAATCAAATATAGTTAGCATATCGAAACCCATTAGCAGTATTTTACATTTGAATAATTATACACGTCGGAAAATAACTAAATTGAAATCTGATCCAGTCAGCACTATAACTCTTTGCGCAGAAGAAAATGCAATTTTTGTTAACTTCTTGTAAGAGCAGTTTTTCCTAGACTTCTAAATAGAAATACAAATTGTTTATAGGAAATCGATATTTTTTTCATATAGGAACGAAGTATTATACCAAACTACACACGTAGTCTCGTCATACAGAAAGTTTTCTCCACTTTAAAATTGTTTTGATTCAATTAGTTGACCATAGCATTTCAGTAGCGACTGTGACAGATATGTAGATTAGAAGACTACCCTGAAGATCGCGACATTTATTGCACTTATCACTGTGAGCAAGATGAGAGTTTTACAAGAAACGCATGTATAAAGAATCCACGTACATATACCACTGCAGACAAACCAGAAGTATCATTGAGACAGACACCAACTCCTTCTGGACTTCGTGATGACGTCCTCAACACAGGAGAACCGCATTGGTGTCAATCAACGAGATCCGCATAATCTCGCGAGACGTGTGTCTGATATTCATAATTGATTACTTTAATTCACAAACTTTAATTATTTAAATGTAGGGGTAGTGGTAGATCTAATATTTTAAACGTATCGGCAAATAATTATTATGCTCCCTTTCATCATGCTCATCTTCTGGACAGAGGACAACTTTGCTGTCAATCAATGTTAGGGGTGTATCTGCTATTTATAATTTCTTACATTAATTTACATAACAAAATTAGCTTAAGGTAGAAGAATGTTTTTGTGTCGTAAGAACATAATAATTGATGGAGGACGGTAGTCCATGACTGGTTTTGTGAAAGTGACCTCAGAGTTAATGCGCAATTTGCGGCTTCTACTAGTTGTATACACAACCCAGCCGAGGACAGTGACAGCAATGGGGATGATCACGTGTTGGGGAGCTGGACTTGTGTTAGCAATTTTCTCCCGAACTTGTGCGTTAATAGTCCATACTGTATTCTTAGAGGCTACTTAGTCTGGTGATACACACTGCAAGATGAGATTGAATGCCGTCTTATGCAACAGAACCAATTACCTGGGTCTGATGGTATGGTATATGGCTTCGCTTCCCACTGATAGTACCTATTATCTTGTACAGAAGTGAGGTTTGGAGTAATGAGTATATGATACCATTGAGAGAAAGGGCATTAGGAACGGAGGAACCGTTCAGTTATTGAGAGCACATGTCGCCGTAAATGCGCTGAATGTATTAGATGAATATTCAGTTTAGGTATTTCATATTAGGTTCATGTTTATGTGGCAATCGCAATGAAGATTATCTTGAATGTCAGAGGTATCACGAACTTCGCAGATACAAGCTACTGAAGAAGCATTCAAAGAATTACTGGTCTATGTAATGTACACTCGCATGTTACTCTATTGGCAAATAGCTGCCTGACGTAACTAGATCTTGAAACAATTTTAGAAAGTGTGTAGTATATAGACAGCGAAGCGATTTATTTATTTATTTTGTTGTTGTTGTTGTTGCTATTATTGTTGTTGTTATTGTTGTCGTTATTGTTTTTACCTGTATTTATTATCTTTTACATGCATTATGTTCAATGTACCAGTATATCAATGCTGTCGACAAGGAATCCCACAGTACATGACTTTGGCATTGAAAGCTTTTAACAATCCATCATTATTTTACACTGTAGACACAAATGATTCCTATCTCAGAGTCTGTCCTTCAGTGGTGGTTCACATTCCGTGCTGTGTATGTCTGACATTCCGTGATATGTATATCTGGCATGCCGTGATATGTATATCTGGCATTCAGTGCTATGTATATCTGACATTCCGTGATATGTATATCTGACATGCCGTGATATGTATATCTGGCATTCAGTGCTATGTATATCTGACATTCCGTGATATGTATATCTGGCATGCCGTGATATGTATATCTGACATTCAGCGCTATGTATATCTGACATTCCGTGGTATGTATATCTGACATTCCGTAATATGTATATCTGACATTCCGTGCTATGTATATCTGACATTCCGTGCTATATGTATATCTGACATTCCGTAAAATGTAGATCTGACATTCCGTGATATGTAGGCCTTTATCTGACATTCCGTGCTATGTATATCTGACATTCCTTTCTATGTATATCTGACATTCAGTGCTATGTATATCTGACATTCAGTGCTATGTATATCTGACATTACTTGCTATGTATATCTGACATTCCGTGCTATATGTATATCTGACATTCCGTTCTATGTATATCTGACATTCCGTGGTATGTATATCTGACATTCCGTAATAGGTAGATGTGACATTCCGTGATATGTATATTTGACATTCAGTGCTATGTATATCTGACATTCCGTTCTATGTATATCTGACATTCCGTGCTATGTATATCTGACATTGAGTGCTACGTATCTGACATTCCGTGCTATGTATATCTGAACTGTTCTCCTAGGTGTGATGCTTCTCTGAGTTCCAAGACTTGCAGACTCTGATGTCATGTGAACAGTGAACACCTTTCTGTATCCTTTGTTACTTGCAGACTCGGATGTCTTGTGAACAGTGAACACCTTTCTGTATCCTTTGTTTTTCTATTCCAATGCTTAACAATGCCTAACAGATTGGAAGTGTGGACGTTGTGTTTAGTCGGCACGAGACCGCCGACATGGCCAAAGGTGGAGTATTTTAGTGTCATGTTTAGCATTTGATCTCAATGGCGTCAATCTAACGAGATTGGCTCTTCTGGAGGTGGTGACTTCACCTGCCAGGAAGGAAATTACGTTTGTATTGTAAAATTGAGAAAGCATTTCATGCCGAGAAGTGCATGCAAACTTGTCTCTCTATGTCAAACAGTTCTAAGTGCTTAAAAGCTTTTTTTTTGGAGAATGGAGATGTCTCATTTCTCTATGTTAATTTAAATGTAAATTAGCTTCGCGATTGAACTATGGCGCTATATTAAAGTACACCGGTGTACAAATGTGTATTATAGTTCCAATGAATGTGTTGTAGACAGTATTTCGTTTTTGTTATTAGCCTCGGTGATAGTTAAATTTAACCACCCATAGATAATAAGGTATTTAATACCATCCAATGTATTGCACCGTATTTACTTCTTTATCTGTGTATGTATCTCACCATGACTATAGTTGATCCTAAATGTCTTAGTGAAAGGCACGATATGTGTTTAACATGATCACTACATGTTGCACATATAACATTATTATAACTTGTAAATAGGGAGAGAACTTCGATAAATGTTTTATGTTTGTCTGATCCTATTGAATTTAAGTCAATAAAATATGTTGAAATCAATTTATATGACGATATTGTTATGTTGTCCATGAATTTCGATGACCAATATGGTCTACAGCTTATATATTCAAGGTCTGCAGTGATAAACTAGATATTGGCGCTGATGTCTGTTTCAACAGTTTGCATCTTGATCATGATTATTGCACTGAAAATTAGTTTCTTCATCATCAAAAAGATTGAGCAATTGGGATGCTTTTGAAGACCATTTAACCTCAAGATCAATACAATCACATGTTCGACCTTTCTAGTTCATTGTTTTACCCCTTTCATCGTTTGTTATTGAAATTCGTAATATTTCAATTTCCTACAGCTATTTATGGACAAACTGACCAAATGCAACACGGAATTGTGCGGAAATTTAATTTCCGGTGTATTATCATGAGATTATATCATGTCCTTTCAGCATATTTTTCATAATTACATTATGCTCTGCGCCGCAATACTGTTTCCTAGTATAATATTTGGTAATTCTAAAATGTGGATATGACATTGATATCGGTGAGTTATTGTTACGACGTGTTTATTTTAGGGATAGTACGTTAAATTCGCCTAGGAAAATATAGAATATGGTATTATGTTGTCACAGCAGATTCAATCCATGAGCACACAAATAAAATAATGATAATAACTAAATAATAATGTAAGTTCAGATAACTCTTACAATAAAAAATACAGTTGCACGAATTTCTTTTTCATTTGTTTTGTTTTTGCCAACCAACTCTATCTGGATTACTTCATTTAATGTCTGGATTGAGTTGAACGGTTAGGGTTATCATTCACCTGTATCTCCTGACTGTATAAAACTTCGTGTGGCAGATTTATCTTTATTCCATTTAGGGACCGCGATAGATCTAGATAGCCATCAGTTCTCCGCACTTTCTACGATGCTTCATCATTGGCGACAACTGTTCTACATATCAGAAGAAATGGCTGATATGTTAAGCATATATTTTCATTAAAAGAATATAAGTTATTTTCCGATTGATATTAAACGTATTTATTTTAAAATTAAATATGTTCGTAAACTTTCCACAAATATCACATTGACATTATCACAATTGTTTGATCTTTCATGAGATGTGCTGAGAATCTCACTGTGTTGTTAAGTAGGTACCATACGTGGCAGAAATGTGCTTTATAGAAACAAATAATGCTAGTACATGAAACGGATTGTTTCTCTTTATGAAAAACTAATCTAGTGGCTCTTTTATCATAATTAGCTGTGCATGGTTGATGTTAATTCATGACCACGACATGGACGAAATAAAGTTCCAGAAGAAATAAAACCCCAACACTAATATACAGAGCCGATAACGAAGAACTTTCGTAATTACTTATCAGAGCAGGACCTCGTCAATTATGTTATAAGTCAAGTATATAATTAGAGTAACAGAAAATAGGTAATATGGGGAAATTGTGTTGGCATCATTTTACCATTTTCTTTCTGAATTCAAAGGCGCAGCCTAGAGTGACATACGCTTCTGAATTAGTTTTCCTATACAGGATTGAACATCAATGTTGACTGACTAGAAATTATCCAGCTTCTGTGATACGCCTACAGCGGACAAGAAAGCCTGGAGGGTATAACGTTGAAATGACAGTGAGAATTAAGAAAGACCTGAACAAGAGCCAGCAGAAAAGACTGGGAACCGAATAGTGACTGTTGTCTGGGTCTCTTCCAAGACTGGTTACAAAAGACGAAAGAACGTCTGATACGCGTCGGATTAAACGTTACGTGCCTCAGGCATTGCGCCGACATAGCAGCTAAAGTACAAGTGATTAACACGACTATTTCTGATAAGTTTCTCCAGATGGAGATCAATACCAGAGGCATGCGTTTAAGGTTAATCTGATAGATGCATTAAGTGGGAGGGTAGTAAGACAAGGTTGGTTATCTGTCCGCCGCTGTTAGTCACACGTGTTACGTGCGCCATTGCGGACATATGTAACTGTGCAATGCTGTCTAGAATAGAGCTAACTATCACTAATAGAGGACATTATGAGATAGATGTAACGTTCTTTGATAGTGTTACTTTGTAGTAGTAATTTCAAGAGAAGAAGCCATGATTATATGTAAACCTGATGTATATATTCGTGTGAGCGTGTGTGTATCTGAATGCGTGTGATTAACGTGCATAGACGATTATGTATTCTAAAGATGAATATCGAATTGAATGGTTTGAGGTATAAATCGTAAATTGATAGCGAGACTGAAAATGTTAGTGGACGGCTATAGGTCTTGTCTCCCAATCTACACATATACCCTTTAATTCTTAACTATAGATCAATGAATTTCAGAAACTGGAGCAATATTCCACAAGAACATACTGTTTCAGGAGATCCCAGACACCGATCCGTCACGAAACCACCGCTCTTAGTATTAATGTTTTGCCAAATCGTCAGCTCCAACATAGAATTCTATATTGAATGTGGAGTTGAAATCTCTCTCAGGATATCATTAGATGCCCACCACAGTGACACGTCGATAGACGAACATCGAAACGCAATATCAGAACGTCGATTGAACTTCCAAAGGAGGTACAGTAACGATTTATAAGTCAACAGTAATGTTGTTTAAGTATATTGTTTGTGGTTTGATACAAAACATACGGTGCTAGATGATATTGACACTGACTAGATCTAGATGTAGGTTAGAACAGAGGAGGAGGAGGGGGATCACACGTATGTGTATGGCTCGTAAACAATTAACGGACTGAATAGCAATAGGTTAGCGTACAGTATACACATGTGGAGGCCATCACAAGCATTAGCAACACCAGACATTGCATGACGTACGCTGATACAAGTAACATAGCATTAGAAGTAACTATTCGTTTATCTATTAGCAATATTCTAATTACAGAATTAATTCGCCGTCTAATGTGAATTGTTTAACAGAGCCAGGTATAAACGTACTACAGCTAAGAAATGTGTATCGCTAGTGTTTGTATCTCGAGCAAGTATACAGGTCGTTTGAGTGCTAGTGCACCAAGTGAATACATAATTTATAATTATTTTCATGAAGGGTCTATGGATCAGGCCATCTCCAATAAAGAGAATAACCCGTTGTAAATGTGCGACGTCCATGTCGACGCTGACGGCACTGTAAGCCCACACAGGCTACACATTAATACATACAGGACACATTGAGAGACGTCGCATTTCTTGTACGATTTTCCAGGGATCTTTATAATACTACTGTTTATTCGTGAGATTTGCTTGCATACTGCAGCGTATTATTAAGTTGACGTCTTTATAAAAAAAAAATGACCTAAACTTAACAAACGTGGAACATCTGCACGCGCGATGGGCCCTTTAGAACACTATACGATTGAGATGAAGAGAGACACGTACAATATTGTAAGCATCATTCTGGGTCTCCCTCGGGATATAGACGGATATATTGTCACGTGCAGGTTCCATATATCATGGAGGCAATATGTGGGAGTAACACCGTGTCCAAGAGGAGAGTGGCTGCAGATGGCCCACGGTCTTAATACCAGAAACAAGTGCCCGCGTAATTTGACCACCAGTTTATTAGGAAACTGTCTAAATATCTTCAAGTATTATTCGACCAAATCAGTTATTTCGGACCGCGGGGATTCAACTAGAAAACTATCTTCATTTAATTGGGCATTAGAACTTACATCTGAGGTTAATCTGCTTTGATGAACGTCGTATAAGAGGAATATTTTCATACCTATTAAGTGGCAGTTTTGGCTTAGCACTGAGGGGGAAATAGTTGTTGTTGATACGTGTTTGCTTCAAAAGGTTGTGAAGAGTGATGAACTATAATACGAAGCCCAAATAGCAACATGCGCATCGATTGGGAGTCTAAGTGGATCACGTTTATTTTTTAGACATTGAATGGAATTTCCCAGAATTGGACTAGTTCCGGTGAAATGCAAGAACGATTACTAGGCCTTAGATTGACTAAACTCCTGCCTATATACGTCGTTAGTATGCATCGTGTACAAACATTAATTTTATGTTTGATTCAGAGGTAAATCATGTTGTTTAACACGTGTTCAACCGCCCATGCGTCATAGGTCAGGATACAACGTAGATAATTCAATATCGAAGCAATCCAAGCACCTTTACTCAATGAGGTTATCACCAAAATGTTTAAACCGGATACGTCTAAGAATAGACTTTGGCCTACTAATGGCCGCTATTACAAACATTACAACCTGTAATGTCTACACGATACAGCCTTACTAACTCACTGTCTACTGAGTCTTCTGTATAATACATTACCATATCAATGTTATACACACCTCGTATGAGCATGTCTACAATTCTGAAATATCATAATAACTGTATATAGGCATATATGTTTACCGTTTATCAAAGTTAGTCATTTACAGTTCAATAGCGCACATGTATTGAAACACAATAAATGTCACTTTACTTCTATTGGTCGATAAAGCTGTATATTTCTGAGTACATTATTCCAAATACACTATCACACTAAGAGCGAGCAGACTGTGAGATCATCCGATTTAATGAACATTCATTGGCAGTAACGGGGGACCAGTGGGGTCATATTTCTCTTGTTCTAAATCACTGTCAATGAACGCGACACTTACACAGAAAGCCCATCTGACATACGTGCGTGACTGGCATTCCTATAGACCAGTAATACCCACAGTCTTCCTTGAGTTATGTCTCCTACTATGACAGCTGTGTACTGCCAAAATCAATCAATACCAGCGTCCCGTTAGCACGAAACCCAGTATTGGAAATGCATATCTAAAACAATGTTCTTTGCAAGTTGGTGTTCCATAGCCTGTTTTCTTTTTGAATCCACAGTTGTAGTCAACCTACAGAAACATAGATTTTCTTATTAGCTATTTATAAAATATATTCACATAAGCATACCGGCTAACCTGCCTTTTCGTTCTTTGCAGTAATTTAGAAAGAAACTTAAAATGACCTAACCCGTACCGTATATGGAAATATATACTGAGCTGATTGTTGATTAGTGGTACCACCATTCTGCCATCAGTACTTCTGACTATACTTTGTACACAAGACAGTTTATTGTCTGACGTATAGATGACGTCATGAGAGACTACACGAGCAGGTGCTCGCAGGTATACAGAGCTTATTGGTAGTAAGTATACAATGTATAACCATTCTTCTATCCGTACTTCCGACTATTCTTCTTACACAAGACAGTTTATTGTCCGACAGATCAATGAGATGAGAGCCTACACGAGCAGGTGCACGCAGGTTTACAGCAACCCAGTGTTACAGATGTTGCAGGTTTCCTCATGCTGCAGACTGACGAGGAGTGAGATGAGAACAAAGTATTGTTAATTCTAATCTATACCTTAATTCAAACAAAACAAGCATTCCATTCGGCCGCTTGCGTAAATAACAATCACAATTACTACCAGTACCGTTGTTCAGATATTATTATTATTACTATTATTATTATTATTATTATTTATTATTATTATTATTATTATTAATAATAATAATAATAATATTTTATTATTATTATTATCATTATTATTATTATTATTGTTATTATTTTTATTATTATTAATATTATTATTATTATGTTCAGGGTGCATGTATATATGGACTAATCAATCTCATGTCATGACAAAGTTAAACTCGATCAACATTTATTGTCTTTTGCTAAAAGAAATCTAGATCATGTTTTTGTAGTATCCGTAAGTACATCACTAATCATCCTACATAGAGTTCAACAACTTCATGAATGTTTCTCGTTATCCTAAGTCACTAACCACACTTCACGATCACAACAACAAGAAGTGATATGTTCAATTTTCTGTGGAAGTAATTAGATCAAAGTTCCTGATTACTTATGAGGGTCTTGTTCATCTTACATGGCGACAGGTCATCTGTTTACTTGATCTAGAGCAGACCATCAAACGGAAGACCTGACAGCATGTAACACGCTTACAGACAAGAGCGGCCTTCAGCCTTCTATTTAACAACATAGTGGATGCTTTACTGTGGTATAAAATACCATGTATTCTGGCTAATCACATTTGCAATGGCAATATGGAACACCTCAAGTTCCAACAATTTCAAGGACATCACAGCAAAATTTTCCCCGCAATGTTTAAAGCAATTAAGCACTATAGAGTCATTTAGGACGAATGTACAAACTACTGTAGACAATCATCCTGCAGATTTACGAATTCGCATATAATTCGAGTGTTCTTTAAAGTGTCAATATTTATATAAAAATATATTGCTATTATATAAGTTGGTAGCACTATGGGGAACCAGCATTGTGGTTTGCAAGCAAAATCCACTCAGTTTCAAAGAAAATATAATTAGAGTTACGTTCCTTTTATTCCTTTTTAAAAATAATAAGACATTTTTGAAAACTATCGAGTGTTGGGGAATAATAATAACTTTTGGGAGAACAAATCATACGTAAATAGTCTCAGAGACTCAGATAGAAGTGCGTTTGTCCATTATATAGGTAAAACATATGTGATGGTATGTTCTAAACAATCTGACGGACTTTGAATTAATGCACATTTTAGTGCCGTGATTATGAATGCAATTAATTGAGCTATATTTACCATGTTATTATTCAATGCATGCATATGTATAGCTACAAATCATAAATACGCACTCCGTTATGTTCGTACGGTTTTTATTATTTCTTGAGATCATTACTGTACCAACAAAACAAAAAAACAATACTAAATCCTAAGATCTATTCATATAACTTACAAGTGGAATGTTCATGCATAACAGTTTACTCTCTACTAAGTGTGGCATCACTCAAATCTATTGGATTACAACTGGCAAGAGCCAGAGTGACGTTATAGTAATCGTTGTGTCAGAGTGGTGTCAGAATGGTGTCACACTTTATAGCTACATGGCTACCTGGTGGTATGTGGAAACGTCGAGAGCACATGCACCGCGTAATGGAGCCATCAGTCAGTGACAGAACATGGTCACTGATATATGGCCAACCCATTTCAATAATTATATATAATACTTAAGTTACGATTTTATTTTTAAAATATGCTAATAATTTCTGAATTTCATTGAGATCAATAGAAGGTGATACTATTTCAATTACGTTAATTAATTAAATAAACATCGAACACTTATCAGTTAGACGATTTATCAAAATAGTAACTTATTAAACTTATTGAATTGATATTTTTCAGATAATCATCCACATTCTCAATGAATTCCCAATTTACACGTTACATTGGGACAACGGTACCCGCCATAGCTATTGCTAATCCATCAGTAAGACGCCATGCTATCACTAAATCAATAAGTAGTCTATATCTCTCCCATGGATTCCTGAGTAAGTTGTATAATGCATCTCTGTCAACAAAGATACTAGTACTCTACATCACTTTAAATATATATCACTTTACAAATTAAGATTGTTTATTGTAAAATTGTAAAGTGATTAATTGATTGTCTCATTGATGAATGTTTCTTGATAAAATCGAATTAATATAACTTTTAATTACTTTCGTATTTCCTATTCCGTCTCTAATGGGACACCGCGAGTATCTATCAATGTTTTAGGCGTGCAGGTTCTATTTCAATATTAATCTACGTTGACGATAATGCATTAGACAATGATTACAACATTTTTTTTTATTCATCAAATTCACTAAAATGTATTGCAATTCTGACACACGTGATAAATGAGAGTTGAATAATGGTAAAATGATATTTAAGGTTTGTCAGCAGTGTTAGGCAGTCGGTGTACATTACTGAAATAGATTCCCGATTCCTGGATTATTTTGTACATGTAATAATGATTATTCATGTCGTATCATCCCAACATGCACATTAAAACATATCGATAAACTATTTGTCGGTAGTCATGAAATAATTTTGAAATTATCAGTATATAATAGAAATACATTTTATTCGTGAACTCTTTAAAGAACGTATTAATACAGTCTTCATTATTCTTCTTTAATGTAGTACTAGTAGGTCTATTTCAAAATGTTACGCTATTGTATTTACATTCCACAGAATACGTGTACGTACTATTCCATACCACAGTACGTGTACGTACTATTCCATACCACAGAATACATGTACATACTATTACATACCACAGTATACATGTACGTACTATTGCATACTACAGTATACATGTACGTACTATTACATACCACAGTATACGTGTACGTACTATAACATACCACAGTATACATGTACCTACTATTCCATACCACAGTATACAT
>JAUTBQ010063099.1:0-17123 GCA_032361185.1 Lepetodrilus ovalis
GTGAACATTGGACACATGCTATCGGATTTAAGGTTGTCTTCCAACTGGAAAATGACCTGTGCCCACAATAACAATAGGTACATGATGTGTCATTGCATTTCCCCCCCATTTTTACTACCATTTCCTTCCGACATCAAACTTAGATCTGCTGACATGAATTTTTGTTCACTGGTTA
Source organism: Lepetodrilus ovalis (assembly GCA_032361185.1). Taxonomy (NCBI): domain Eukaryota; kingdom Metazoa; phylum Mollusca; class Gastropoda; order Lepetellida; family Lepetodrilidae; genus Lepetodrilus; species Lepetodrilus ovalis. The sequence goes on from JAUTBQ010063099.1 coordinate 176, forward strand.
AACGTCGGGGCTCCGTCCTCCCATCAAAAGACCGACGTTTTACTAGTTGAACCAACCAAAACTAGGTCAAGACTCGGTTTCAAGTAAACCGCTTTCCATAATACTGTTTTAAGGTTAAACTCGCATTTTAGAGCTATACCTGGTCCAGACCGCGCTTGATAATATGGGCCTACGAGACCATAACAGATAGTATACATGGTATAAGTACTCTCGTAGCGATCTATAATACATGGCGCTCATTTGTCCCTATTTATGGCCGGGTAATGATAATGCTTCGCTCATAAATAGGGCCAATGCGCTCATGAACTTACGAGAGTGCACTATGGTCGCATTTAGTGGATAAGTCTATAAGAGAGCTTAAAAAAACGATACCCTGATCCACAACTTCCGTTCAATTCACAATGACAATACTTAATAAACTGATGAATGTGTCACATAATGTCATGTCTATATATCAATCTATTATTCACTGGCCGAGTTGTCTCCAGGGCCGAGTTGTCTGGCCGAGTGTCCGCATTTCGAGGCAGTTTTTGCCTAGTTGTAAGTTCACTTTGGAGATATTTATTATTGTATTACAGGTAAATGCAAATTCTACATTTCAAAACAACCCACAGATACAAGTTTACAAGCAAATATGTAAATACATTAGTAGTTACTTAGTAATACCAGATTTTTATTATTTGTTTCATCCTCTTCGTATTTCACCACATGGAAGTGTTTACATCCACCAACGACCTTCACCTTTGCAGTTTTGTCGGAGTATGAGTTTTGTCGAGTTATATGATAGTATGATAATATTTTAGTCTATAATATTAATTAAAATGAAAATCCGAAAGTGGAATAGAATATAAATCTCCGTTTGTATATTTTTTACTGTCGATTATTTCGACTTTTATGTACTGGTATCTGTACATTAGTAAATATAGAACCCGCAGCGCATCTGATACATGTAGTCGGGTCAACTTATCAAAGCTATTTTTAGAAACAAAGCTCGCGTCTACGAATGACGTCATATTTACGACGCCATATTTTGGAAGGAGAGGTAAACAAGGATCAACATTAATTAAATCGCATTTACTAAGAGTTCGTTGTTTTTGATAAACCAATAACACTGCAGAATTGTTAATGTACATATGGCATATCATTGAACAGTATCTAAACCTAGACACAAAGTCGGCCACGTATTTACAGTGAGTGTATTCAGTTGCGCTAACAAAATTCTGATAAATTCAGTCAAACTAAAAGTCCAATCACAAATTTATTTCCCTAATATTTTGCCTATTATTTATATGTTACTGCAATAACCATAACCATCATCTTTATCTAGGAATTGTGATTTAATCAACATTCTGATCAACATCCAAATAAATACTACTTTGTAAACAGGTTGTCACTGTTCGATCTGAAAATTTAAAAATGTACAATTGCTCAAACAAATTGGTAAGCCCCTATCGACTAATTTCTCATATGATGTTACGGAGATGTAAACTCTACATTCACACGATGATCAAGAACAGGGTTTTCCCCAAGCCAATGACATAATGACAATATGATGCTAAGTGGTGACCTTGCCACAATTGTCACACCATGCCAAAATACGATGCTGCAATATGCCAATAGGTAGGCCTTGCCTGTACACCCTTAGCAGTTTATCATTCGTCATTTTCAATAGAGTTAAAAGTCTAGATGGCACGTAGCACCCGCAGCGACGTAAAACTCCATATTCACTCTCGTCGCAAATTGGTGAAAGATTCCCGCAGCGACGTTAAACTCCATATTCACTCACTCACTCGTGTAGCACAGTAGTCACTGTTTTACCCTCTACCTCATTTCGCTATGCATGGTTGAAATAATACCACTAGTGATGTTAAAACAGAACTCACTCTGTAGTTCATGTACCAGACATTTAGATTATTTCTAAAATAAATTGTGTTAACTGATTAAGAATATTGCTAAATGCCCATTGTTGAGGGATTTGAAGGTTTACCATATGCATTTGGAATATATAGCTTGAATAATATGTTTTGAAAACTTACCACTATCAAAATACATAAATTTAGCTGGAAACCAATTACTTCAAACAGTTATGTTCTCAAATTTCAGACAACTTATCCGTATCGTTAAGTGTAGTATGAATTTTCCAAAAAGCTAATGCAGCCTCAAATGTAAAATGTCAATTACCAAATTTATTAATTTTTTTTTTTTCTCTCTCGTAAACACAGCCATGATCTAGTATGTCTAGGTGCATTAAGTTGGGTAGGCCATGAAACATTCTCACTTTTCTGATTTATTTGTTCCAAATAAATAGCTGTTTTTCTTCAATGGCAAACTGTTGTAGAAAATGTTGCTGTTTCATGACAATTTTTATACAAACACCCTTACCACGGTAGTCCACTAATCACTATTTCAATTCAAAACAATTGTACATTATAGTAATTACTCTCTTTTTTTATATCCATTCATCAATTTCATGCCCATATTTATTGTGAAAGAGATGAAGTTAGGTTGTATTTCGAAAATTATTATTTTTTTAACCTATGGAAAATAAGATGAAAATATAAGTTAAGAAAAGAAAGTAGTGCAATCATGGGGCTAATCCCGTTTGATTGCTGATGAGAAGAAGACTGAAGATAGTGGTCCTTACTTGAAGCTATAGCTACAAGCAGAGGACCTAAAAAGACAATTTAGCGTTCAGAGGTAAGTTTGTGGATTTAATTTGATTATGCAGAATTGATTGATTCTCGCTTGGTCTCATAAGTAATCTTATGTGGTCTGCGTTGCTTTCGTACACTGTACATGGATACAAATTAACATTTGCCCGGGCCATTTCTCCCAATGCTAAACATCCTAAGGGCGATTAGAAATTCATACCATTTGTTATTTGTACATGTATCACTATTCAGGCGAGTAAGTTTTAAAGTTTGTTTCTATCCCTGCTATAGCTGCTCAAACTAGCAATTCATCACTAAGCATCAAGAATATGATGCAGCTCTATCAACCAAATCTTACCACAAAACAGTTTCTCATCTTCAGTCAGATCATAGATCACCTAACATAAATTTGTAGATGTTTCTAGACGAATATGGAAAATTGGCAATTCTAACTTGGCTTGATTGTTGATAGGCCTCTGCGATGGAAAACAATAACTCGTGCACTTTGTGATAGTCTGTATCTCATTGATGATATATGATAAATCCTGAATTATATATAGCCAACATTGTTTATAAAAGATGATCACTTTTTATTTCAGATTCTGAAAGACGAATAAGAAATCGTGCCAGAACCCAAACAAAGAAAATGTGAATAGTTGTGCCATGGACATAAGAGACTTGTTCTGTTATTGGCTAGAAACTACAGTATTGATTTTAAATTGCATCCAGTGACGAACCCAACAGCATTGGGATTTTGGAAAATGGCCATTCTTTTCATTGGATTATTGAAATTTTGGTCTATGTGCTATGCAGTTGAGAGACTTCGCTGAAATTGGAAAACTGAACGAGATTCATCATCAAGTGGCATGATCGTGGATTCGAAAAATATTTGGATTTTATTGAAATGGAAATTTAACATAATTATTATTTGAAAACCATGTGTATTTAGGTTGTTTCTTCAGGAAGAAAAATAATAGGATGGCACAAGTTGGTGATGATTGCTACTTCTTCTACTATTCGAGATGTACAAAGGTAATTATTATTAATTAATATCAGTGTTAGAAACTTTAGTGTTATGGCCAACCAGGCCAGTAACTTTTAATTTCTACTGGCCCTGTTCTAAATCAGCTGGCCCAGAAGCCAATCAAATGTCATTATCACTTAAAATGTTGCTGGCCCGACGGACCCACAAGTTTACAAAACTGCTGGCCCAAAGGGAAAATTAATGGCCTCGGTTCTCCGGACCAGCGGTAATTTTGAACACTGTTAATACTACTTTAAATTTACAAGTTTATGAAAGATTTTTTAATACTGTTTCAATCTCAACACAAGTGCTCAAATCTCAATGCAAAATATTAATAAACATGTTAAATTGTGCTAAAATGTGTTATGTTGCCTCAGACATGTGTTTCACCTTGCTATCTGCTTGGTTTTAGCTGATTTTCTCATATTTCGGATGTTTCAAAGTCTTATTTCACCATTCAGGGTTCCAGTTGTCCGTTCCGCCATGTTGAAGCAGCGTTGGGGAATGAGATTGTCTGCAGAAACTGGTCGACCGGTGACTGTACTAGACCTGGGTGTATGTACAGACATATGGAGATACAGGTAGGCCAGGGTTATCAGATTACTACTCTCACTTTGCCTGCATAATACAAGATCAAGCTCATATCGTGGAACATCATCCAAAAGGCTATAGTGGTCGAAATTCAGAAAAATAATAATTTTCCATAGGCCCAATGCTAATGGTGGTAAAATCTGCTATTTTCAGTGGGTCGCCCTGATACCTATAACCCTCTCCATGCTGAAGGCAACCAGAGATGCACTAAAGAGTTGTCTATGTGCCCAATACAGCAGGGAGAGGGTTAAGATAGCAGATTTTCAAATGACCTCTAGGACCCGCTCTATTTCGGTCATGCATGTTCGACCCTCTCTTCAAGGAACTAGAAATGTAGTGCAAAAGAAATCTGCAAAATTAATAAACTGTAATTGGAGTTGTAAATTTATCTTGCTGGTACAGTGTCCCCTCGATATAAGGCGGCTCGATACAGAGCGGATTTGAATATAAGGCGGGGTCAGATGTGGATCCCATTTTTATTTTTGTTATTTACTTGTACTATCATATAAGGCTGGTACTACAAGGCTGGGGGTATGTCATGGACCCCAAATTCAGCTTTATATCGAGGGGACACTGTATCTGGTTAATATGTAGCATTTTGACTTTGCTTTAGAGTGTGGATTTGACACAATATCAATGTTCACCTTATTATTAATATGTCCAAAATATTTGATAAAAATTTGGATTGCTGATTTTTGTAATTGAATGTGATGCTTTTTTGTATGACTTCAAGCAAAATGTTGACCTACATAGTGCGATTGAAACTTGTCCTTAAAACTTCCTTGTGCAAATAGCGATACAAATAACGGATGTTTACCAAAAAAAACATGGATTTGTTCTATCCCTTTTGGTACCTTTAGCATTGGAAGAAACAGCCCAGGCTAGCAGACTAGGGTTACTTTCTATCCCTGTGTAATTACTAATGGCTTTTTATCATGCAACAAGATTTTGCAAGTCAGCACTTTCATGTTTTGTTCGTGTTTCAGCAAAACCGAGGCAACACTCCATGCTATTGGGAATCTCAAGTGACAGGATGTACCAAGCCTCACTGTGTGTTCAAGCACTTCAAGCCAAGGCAGGACGCACAGTCAATACTCGGTAATTACAAGAACAGCCAAGAGAATTAACCCTCTCCATTCTGAAAGCAACCAGAGATGCCATAAAGGACTGTCTGTATGTGGCCAATCCAGCAGGAAGAGGGTTGATTACCTTTTCCTGATTGAGGCAAACAAAAATGTTTAGATATGATGAAAGCACTGACTGAGAGGGTCTAGAACAGAGAGGGTTAACTATTAACTTAATTAACCAAAGATGATATTTTCTAAGCATTTTATAACTGTTGCATCATTTTCTACCATGACTAGTACATATTTGTAATACGTAAATTACAAGCCATGATGGAAGTGAAAGCTGCTCTAAACAAAACAAAAAAATAAAAAATGCAACTGCCTTCTTAAATACTACTTAGTAACTTACCAACATGTTCCATCTAATGCAAATGGCAAGCTCAGTATGAATATTTTGACATCAATTGTTAATCCTCTAAAACACAGGCTCAGTGCCTTCTTTAGTATACACTATATGTTTGCTTGTTGCTACTCTATGCGACAATATGGCATCACAAGAACAAATGGAAATCATGAATATCATTGTTTGTATTTTCTAGAAAACAGTTCTCTAAGCGTCCTGATGGCCCCGAAGCATCATATGTACACGCCCGGCATCCTGGATACGGATGTGTTGGTCCCAGACGTGGACAGATCCAGTCCCAAGATTGAACCGGTTGTCGTGAACCCATTGGACGACGGTAAGCAATCATTGCATGTTCAATGGTTACAGTGGTACAACGTCTGTGTGCTCCTTCATTACAACTGTCGCACATGTGTGAAAGATTCCTGCCGCAAGAAAAAAATAATATTACAAGTGTCACAGATAACGGAAATAAGTGAATTTCATGGGTAGTTGCCTAAAAGTAGGCAGTCAAAAGATTTCAAGTTTCGGCAGGTTTCTCTTCACATAATGTAACCAACTAGGAAGTCATTCTCCCATGTAAATTTTAAACGTGTTGTATTTTGTTCTCAGACTCTGATAGGGACAGTGTAGTGGGATCTCCGAAGAAGAAAACTCTGGTTGTCAGGGAGACCATAGAGCCAGTGCTACAGATAACAGCAGCACCAACAGAGCGCAAGCCCACAGTGAAGCGGAAATCTCTGACGACTACTGCCGTAGTTGTGTCGACGAAGACGAAGAAAGCTGCCAACCCTGTCTTGAAGAGGAAGATCAAAGTTCAAGGTAAGACAAGTGAAAGGCATGTTTTTAAATTTAAATATTCATATCATGCATGGCATTTTTTTTATGGATCTGTAGAAATATGTTGATGTATTTGTCCAGGTGTCGATTTATTTGCCCTGGACATGGCTTGGGGCTTGTTTTCTACTGTGATCACAATTTTGTGTTACCATGCCTGGGATATGTTTGCCAAATATTTAATTTATTTACTAATTTATTGATTTTTGAAACATTTAGCACCTAAACTTTCAACCTTTCATCCCAGATAATAATTTTTATCATTCAGTTCCCTGACTTTGCTATAGCAGTTTTTTAAATTGAATATTTCTTTTCAATAGATGATGAGGACACCCCACAAGTTGATGCTAGAATTTCAGTCTCTGATGATAGTAAGTACTGTTGTTGACGTGTGATGCCCCTACATAATACTAATGTATGCTGCATCCTATCCAGTGTTTGAAAAATATCTTGGTCGGTCAGTCACAGATTTACTGAAGGACCGGGATCTTTTTTGTTTGTTATTGTTGATACCCTGGGCTGGGAGATTTTCTGACCTGGGTCTGGTTCCACTGAAAATTCTTAGCACTATGAGTCGTAACGTCACTTACATTTATAGGAGTTACAACTCTTGTAGTGTTACGATCGCTCCATGGAACTGGGATTAACATCGTAACGTTATTACAGGTGTTTTAGTGAAAACCAGGAGCTTCCAAAGCTGTTTGTCCTTTTGACAAACAGGTAATTTTGAGATTTTGTGAACACTGATACTACCATTCCAAACCGCCATCCTTTTCAGACATTTTTTAATTGGTAATGGCATGTTATAGACCTGGCCACGAGATTTTATATGGAGATTTGTGGACAAAACTTCAAATTTAGTTATTAAAAATCATACTCTGGAAAGTTTCATGATCTCGTGACCTGAACAGGAATACTGTAAATTTCCACGAATATTATAAGTGACAGTGGTTACATTATATATGTTGCATGTTTCTAGTTCTGTTCATGGAATCCACGTCGAGGAGAAACGTAATCATCGAGGATGACAATGATTCAGGTAACTTTTTTGTTATGATTTCATGATCGTCACAAATGGGTGAAAGATTTCCGCAGTGACGTTAAACTCCATAATCATTCACTCACTGAAAGCTGCCCTCTCTTGATACGGATTGAAGTAAGTCTCATGTTTTAATTTCAGGCAAGAGTTTCCAAGAGCTGATAAAGAAATCGAAGAAGAGTAAAAGTTCCACTGATCTGACAGATGCTGCACAAACTACAAAGAAAAAAGGTTTGAAGATATATAATAATAATGATATTAATAATAATAATAATTGTTTGTTATGTGTTATAGTAATGGTGTTTGAAATAGGGATTATTGTATGAAAAATGTATGATGCTAAAGGTAACTGGAAACCCCTGAACCATTAACATTGGGCCTATGAACATTTTGAACACAGTAATAATAATAATAATGATGATGATAATGATAGAAAATGATTGAATTATTACAGCAGATATTTTCAGTATTTTATTATTATTTTTATTATTATCTGTTTAATTTTGTGTGGCATATTTTCAGCCAAGATCAGTGTGTTGAAGAGACTAGGTCACCATGACCCGAAAGACGAGGTGCCGCCCCCTAGCAAGGTCAGTGTCAAGGACAGACTGGGAGGTGGCATAGCAACGAGGCTGACATTACCGTCGAAGACCTCTCCTGTCAAAGGAGACGTGAAAAGTCGACTCGGAAATACACAGGTTCCCGAGCTTGGTATTCACGAACTAAGGGCCCTGAAACTGAAAATCAAACAGGAACTGGAGGGTGGTGAGTTACTTCCCTTTATGCATCGATACTTGCCATATGTTAGATGTTTGAATGAAATGCTAATGTGCATCACACCTCCCATTTTCATGGGTAATTTACCCAGGTGAAAAAAATTGTTGTGTATGTGTGAAAGATTCTCATTACAAGGTAAAACAATAACTTGCGGTCTCGCCCAGAAATATAATTACGAGCTGTTGTGTGTGGCTTGAACAAAGCAAAGTAAAAATTAGTAGGGGATTAGTTTATAGTCTTTATCAGCTATTATATTTTATTAAGTTACCGTGAAGTTTTAGTAATAAGTAATCTGTTAATTGTTTACATTTGTTATTAAGATTCTGATGAAGATGAAGATGAAGATGATGTTGAAGTAAAATCATTGGAACAGATCCGTGCTGAAAAAGCCAGAAAAGCCCAGTTACGTTTAAAATCTGGTAGGTCTTTTTTTTAACATTACAATTTTATGCCAGTTATTGACTATTTCAGATTTCATAATTTTGATCTCTGAGATTTGAGCAATAGTACCACATTTGCTTATCGATAATAGTAATTAAATTTATATAGCGCATCATTCACAATTGCAGATATGTGCGAAAATAATAGGTGAATTAATTTCCCTCAACAACGCCATCTAACCAATGTTACAGAGAATACTTCTATGATTGTCCATAAAATAACATGCTTACATATTGAGAATTTTATATCCGTGTTCACTGTCAACAACCCCTGGTTAATTCACAGAAGCCGAGGAGGTTAGAGGAAGGAGGCCACTAAAGGGGGCACCTGCATCCAAACCTAAGAGGAAAATTGTAACATACACAGGTATACTAATAATGATGTGCACATTTATATTGTGCCAAATCAATGCTGGAAAGCATGAAGATAGTGCAACATTGTTTCGTCGGTTTATCGATCAGTTTGCTCTTAATTTCCTTCTCAACTCCCTGGAGAGTATGTTATTTACATGGTCATGAGCATGCTCATAGCGCTACATTACTACTGCGGTCTCAGATCAGTTTGCGCTCATTTTCCTCCTCAACACCCTCAGGAGTATGTTATCATTCACATGTCACAAAAAGAGGAGATAACCAAAATCTCCTTAAATACATGCATAGCACCTCTACTAATTAGTGCATGTGTTGGTGTTTGCTTCACTTATCAACGTAAGAGTATAAAACTATACTACAGGGAAGCAATTCTTGCATTGTGAAATGGTCGTAGTGTACAATTTAGTAATGGCAGTTATATAGCTTCAAAAGTGGTGTAAAATATACTGCTGTTAATTCACATTGTTAGAAATGCTTTGATAATACCCAATTTGTAATTCAAATTGCTAACAATCTCAATTACAGAGTTGTTCGATGACACTAAGGAGACAAGTCCCCCTCCGGTCGTTGACCTAGAGGTCAAGGTCAAGGCCAAGCGTCCTGAGGTCGCCGCTGAAGAGAGGCCGAGGAAGAAAGTTCTGACCACCAAGAAAGAGAGGCCAATCTACCAGCCACCTGGCAGGAAATCAACGGGTGAGTCGTCCTCTCGCAATTAGTTCCGTATTCCAGACCACGAGATTATGAAACCTCAAATTTCATACTCTAACTCAAATTATATATGGGGATTTGTGAACTTTATCGTACTCAAAAACCTTCGTAAACTCTCAGGGCAAGATTAGATATTCTTCAATACATGTTGGTACGTTTTCACATTTTCAATCGTGTCTCCTGCTTCAGTAATATTCCAGACACAGAGGTTACGACACTTTTTTTAGTACAATTTCGTGCTCCTAATAGGTTTCTTAACAAATCCCCATACAAAATTTGAGTGCATCACAAAAAAAGGTTTCACCACCTCCAAGCCTGGACCCAAGATTCCAACATTGAGTAGGATTTCATGCTCAAGCTCAACTTTTATATGGTGCACAATACTTGAGCATGATACCATACTCAAAAAAGTTTCATAGCATTGGGAGTTGCGTCGAATAATCTCTTTGTATGTTTATAAGATTCATTAAGAATTTAGTTTTTATGATGTTTCCATTTTCCAGTTCAACCCATCCCTGTGGAGAAGCCAGTGTCACCACCCAAGGCAGTATCTATAAAGAAGACAGCTGCTAAGGTTTGTGTGCATCTGATTTAGTCTTGTGTTTATTGGGGATCAATAATCATCTAATGAAATATCTGAATGTAGATTATGTAGCTAAATATAATACATTTTTGGTCATCTTCATCATGTATGGGTGAAAGATTCCTGCTGTGATGTAAAACAATGACTCACTCACTTGCCACCATCTAACAAAATAGCTAGCTAATACTGTGGGTTATGTTGCTAATTCCATTTTTGTTTTCACAATATACAGGTCACAGAATCTGCAGACGTCTCTGTGAAGACATTCTCAGAAATAATGGCAGAAAAACGCCGAAAGCAGCAGGAAATGAAAGCTAAGCAAGAATCTGGAAAGAGTGAGAAGAATACAAATGAAAGAAAAAGACTAACGAAGTTCAGAATAAAGCCTGTTGTCTTTGATGAAAAAGGTTTGCTTTCCCTCCAAAGTTATTTTACTTGATAACATGAACACATGCATTGACACCATTGTTACAGAATAGCATAGACACTTGTCTGTTGTTATAGTCTTGAGTAGATTGTAATGAGTTCAATGCAGTTTCGATCTATTCTAAATACAGTTCTATATATTTCAATATCTATTAGCATTTCTACTGCTTTCTTAATGGTTCAACTTTTCTCAAATGATTTTCATGTTTTCACTGCATCGCCTCCAATTCTAAACCTTTCCAATGTTACAGATGACAGTCTGTCACTCGACTCGGTATCCAGTGATAAATCTATACCATCTCCCTCCAAGAAAATCACAAACATTCAGTCCAAAGAGAATGTGTCTGAACAAAGCAGCCCAGTTGAACAGAAGGACAATCGCCTGACAGAAGGGCATGTGTTGAGTGACAACAATGTGTGTGATAACACCAACCGACTGGAAAGATCGATAAGCAGAGACAGTGATAAAGGGAGACTATCCGTGGAGGTTGAACCATTACAGGTGGACAACATTGCCATGGTGTCGCCGTCCAAACGAAGAACTTCTAGTCAAACTTCTGAAAAGTAAGTATTTGTCGTTGATCAGTTAGTGTTGCGATGCATTGTTACTTTTGATTGCATGGAGTATTATGTATGCGATATGCAGATTGCATTGTACGAAATGAACACTAGGCTGGCCAATTTATCCTCCCAGTGCTATTTTAAAGGACTTGAAAGGTATCCTAAGGACTAGTAGAATTTTTTTTTAAATTTTATTTGTATCACTATTCAGACTAGTAAGTTTCAATGTTAATTTCGCGCCCTGGATTGCTATAGCTGTGTGTTGGCGCAAATCGCTCAAATCTTGACAATTTTCCACACATTTTGTACACTGTTGCCTGACAAATCTTGCCGGGATATCTATGTTCACAGCTTATTGAAATAAAATACACAAATGGCCAGTAGCCTTTTTCTTTATATTATTTTAACAAAAAATCATCTACAAGCTGCATGTACTCTCCAACAAGAATGATACCAGATTTCTCAATCTGTTCCAAAATTTGGTAGAAAGCGACCCCACCAAATATCTTCCAGCCCTTCATTTATTTTGTTGAGTATATTTTATCACACACTGCAGGATTACTGACAATGTTTTACTCTCTATTTTTAAACAGGTCCTCTCAGAAGAAATCCCGACAATCTATTCATCTCACCGAAGACGACGATGACTTCTTCTTCGGAGAATTAGACGAGTTTGACGGCGATAAAATCGACGAAGGAGATTTACTGCAAGATATCGATGAACTGTTGGCGTAGTGGTACTGTGATCTCAGTAATCCAGTTATGTGACTGTGTGAACATGTACCATCGGATACAGCTGTACGATACGTTCTCATACGAGACAATACCGGAACCGACGGTGCCGTGACTGGAACAATAAAGTGTGTATGAAAGACTCGTAATACAGTGAGCGGTAGGAAGGAGGCATGCCAATTTTCTGCAGATCCACAAATTATTTGTCCAGGACGTGGCTTTGGGCCTGCAGACAGGGCTTGTATTTCCTCTGAAATCACATTTGTCTGTTGCCTTGTTTGTTATACCATGAAAAGGGACCAGTTCTATTCTTGTTGATCGTTTCAGGATTCAGGGTGCAAAAAGTCCCAAGAGATTGTTGTTTTACCATGCCACCCCCTGCTCAATAAATGACATTTATGTTGTGCTAGTGACGTTTAAACATTGATCATGGTATTCATACTTCGATTCCTTGTTATTGATATTATGTTGTGTCATAATCGTACACATATTCCAATGACTTGTTATTAAAACTTTGGAATGACATTTCATACCATCGGATTCTTATTGCAACGGCAAATATACTGCTCTTTCATTTCCCATCAATACAGCATGTGCAGCTATACGACGATCAATTTTACCTGTGTACGTAGTCTTACTGAGTGCATTTAACATTGATATAGGATTGTTAATAGTGTCACTTTCTCCCAACCAGTATTTCTTCACAAGTGCTATTTGTAAGGCTATGGAGTGCCAGATTTCACTGGCCAATATTCACTAGGAGTGTCTGCAAGTGGAAGAGTTGATGTGATTTAGAATGAAAGTACAAATCCATGTATATGAATATGAATAAAATATTTTCCTTGAACTATTCATTTTTTTTTGGATGTCCTCCTGTCCAATGGGACAAAGTTGTATGGATGTTTGAACATCAAGATAACATGGTAATGTTCCATTGACAGTCTAGGATGCAAATTCTGGACAGATCACCCGTACCGTGAATGGAACAGTCCGTGAGTCCATTCACTGTATTCAAAATGGCCGACGGAAACAGTTTCAGTTGTTTTTGTGATGTGGTACTTTGGACACACCTGTCCCGTATTTCATCCATGTCGTCATGGAGAGTGAATGGAACACCCTAGATGACTTGGATCATCACAATGTGTCATGTAATATGTTGACAAGATGCACATTAATAGTCGAGGGGGCAATAACTCTATTTGTAATACGTAGACTTGATACAAATTTTATACTCTTCAGATGACTGTCACTCCAAATTGGAAATAACATGAACATTTTACAAATCAAATATGTATTTACAAAGCTAGAGGTTTCCACCACATTTGACAATATTATCAGCCATGCGAGAATAGTATCTGCAGCGTAAAACCATTAGCAACACTCTTCGTTTTTAGATAGTTTGTCATATATACATATGTACAACTATATGTACAAAATCTTCATCAGTTTTACATACATAATTACTAGTTCATAAACTAGTATTTATCAAAAATTGGCCATTGCACCTTATTAAGTATGTACAAATTTGGAGAATTATTTGAAAATGTCAAATACCGGTAGCATATTTTGAATGAATTGTAAATGGCAAAATAACCATTTTCTGTACATAATTGGTCAGTTGTTAACAGTTTACTAGTGAGTTTTGTATATAAATTCAGATTAGTCATAGTACAGCTTCATATAGGCAAGCTTCCGATGATATTTCTTTTCTTCCTTAGTGCTCAGCAGCTGAAAAGATAGAAAAATGTGTTAAAATACTGTCAACCTCCGTTTATCCGGACTGTTGCGTTCCCGCTAAAATCGTGCGAATAACTAAATTTCCGGATGTCTGAGTTGTTTTACATAGGAAGACTGATTGATATATGGTTTCCCAGTAAAAACCGTGTGGATAGTGAGGGACAGTAACAGTACCATAGCCATAATGCTCTCAAATCCTCTAATATTGTTGCGACATTAATCGCCAAAAGTACTTTAAGTCCACCCTAATAAATTTACCACCAGATTGATACTAGAGCTGCTTGATTTGGCAGAAAGTGGCTAGCTGCTTTGAAAGATACTAGTGCATGTTATTTGACGGCAGGAATGCAAATAAAGCAACCTGGTGCAACCTGGCTCAGTCTACTCAGTACCACATGGTTTCTCTCCAGCTGAGGTGCGACAGTCACCAGATAACGCCACACTTCGGCTAGAAATTTGCCAGGTATCTTGTCAAATAAAACAGCTGTGCACACCAAACCTAGCTGGCATTACCAAAAGAAACACCACTAATAATACGACTAAAGTTGCCATTTCAGGGGCTGGAAGGTTTAGTTAGCGTTTCTTTTGGCAAAACATCTAGGTTTTGAGTGCACTTCTTAAGCTACTTTTGGTGGCTAGATTGTTTTATTTGACAAGCTACCCAGCAAATTTCTAGCCGGTATCTGGTGATCGCCGCATGGCGGTTGGACAAAAACCAATCTAATGAGTTTTCTGAGCCAGGTTGTGCCGGGTTTGTTTTATTTGCCATTTCGCTGTCACGTGATGCACCAGCTTCTTCAAAAGCGGCTAGCAGTTTTCTGCCAAATCGAGCGGCCCTATTTTCCAGAAATGGAGAGTTGTCTACCTTGTCCGTGTTCTTCTCTATGGTGCTGGTGACCTGTACAGTGGGCATCTTGATCGGGGCGCCTCCGAACGACTGGTGCCACTGTACCATCCTATTGCTGGGCTTGTCCTGGTCATAGGAGCCTGGCCTGAGAACACAAACACAATCTCAATCACGAAGCTATGGACAGCAGTGCATGTTAGAAATTCAGAAAATAGAAGAGGTGGCCATTCTCCATAGGCCCAATGTTAATGGTGGTCAAATCTGTAATTTGCAGGGGGTCCCACAGATACCGTTTCCAATGACCCCAGAACCCCATTTAACCTTCTCCATGCTGGAGGCAACTGGAGATGCCCTAGAGAGCAGTGTATGTGCATAATGCCGCAGGGAGAGGGTTAAATTTGAACACTGGACAGGGAACCCAGTGAAAACATGTTCATTAATTTAAGACAACATATTGGGGGCATGTTTGAAATCAATGATAATAATAATGCCCACATATACTGCACTACATCCACACATCCTCAAAGTGCTACAGAATTATTACACCAGTCAATAGATCAATGTGCACTCATTTCACGTTTTCTCAACTCCCTGAGGTCTTCAGTAGGATCTGCCATTGAAGGCGCTAAAAGGGTAACATTCTCCATTTGCCATATGATCCTACCGGGTCCTTATTGCTCTTGATTGACAAATATTGTTTTCTTTTTCTTCCGCACATTCTAACTTACCACTTCAATGTTAGCAAGCCTGTCAAATACCATTTGATAAAAGAATAATAATTATGACTGAATAATTATAATAAAATGGTACACCATCATATTACTATATAGATAGATGGTACTATTTTATAATAATTATTCGAAGTCCTGTGATTGAATGGATGCTGTGGGTATTACTGACAAGCTCTTATTTTTATTTATCACACTCAATTAAGTTGGTGGATACAACTCGATAACTTACCCAGGTACCACGTGTTTATCTCGTTTAAAGATTGGAAATCGTTCCATAGCAACTTCAAAAGGCTTCTTTGATTTCCTGAATTTTATAGGGTTTGTACAAGTCGTCTGGTAAGTTGTTGGACATGGTGCCCTTTCCTGAAACAATATTTAGAAAATATAATTATATAAAATTGATACATTGAATTATTGCTTTACGTCGCAGCGGGAATATCTCACCCATAGGCGATGACTATTATGTATATAAAATGAATTTCCATGTACTTACAAAATTTCTGAATTTTCATAATGTTTTATACTTTATCAGTCACAGACTCACAAATGTGACTGGTGTAAAAGTGCCTATGGTTAGAAACAATGAATATAATTGTATAATAATTAGCCCTCTCCATGTTGAAGGCAACTGGAGATGCCCTAAAGAGATGTGTTTGTTCCCAATACAGCAGGGAGAGGGTTAAAGGATGAGTAAAAGTACTTTATCAGTATATAAAGGTATTGTTGCTTGAGCACATGCGAGCTAGGAGTACCTTTTCAGACCGATAAAGTTCTTGTACGAGATCTCTAACTAGATCATCTGTGTATAAAAGTACTCCATGTAACACTAATAGGGACATATCAATGGACAAGGAGCTGATGTGTGCTTTAAATTAGTTATAAAAAATACAAATTGTACAAAACTAAATAATTAAAGATTATAAAAATATTTTTTAATCAGTCAAAGACCAACTAATATGAACTACCGGTATGGAAGTACACTAGCTTCAAATATATCTCCCAGCATGGGCAGATAGATGCATTGGAAAAGGTTTGTGTGTGAAATGTAATTTAGAGTACAAAGTGCTGGATGCTAAAATAGATACATGGAAGAATAGTGTAGATGGTGGGATGAATACTTCTGCATGATGCAACCCTACCCTCTACCCTTCTATGCTCTTGTAGCATTACCTTGATCCTGAGGGATCTGTTTGCTGTTCTGGCTCCTAGGGTGTAGCCCTTATTGCTCGTCAACTTGTTCTCTATTCCATACCAGAAGGATGTTTTCTAAATCATAAAAATATCTGTTAAATATACAGCAAAAAATTCAATTGCATGCTCACAGATATTTATGGCCGTTTTTGACTAGTACATTCACTTGACATACATATAATCATGTTTGTACTTCCAAAAACCTTTCTACCGCTGTACGGTAGGCAAAAT
>JAUTBQ010063210.1:0-17120 GCA_032361185.1 Lepetodrilus ovalis
CTCTCTCTCTCTCTCTCTCTCTCTCTCTCTCTCTCTCTCTCTCTCTCTCTTTCTCTCTCTCCCTCCCTCCCTCCCTCTCTCTCTCTCTCTATCTCTCTCTCTCATGCACCTTATTTGGAACAAAGATGAGATAAACCTCACACTTTCTCACCATTACCAAATGAGTGTTAAAGTTTTTAATACCATAATGTGATTGGACAAACAGTATCCACATTATAGGTGCTTCTAATAAAACAATGAACACAGGAAATAGAAGCTGATATATCGATGAAGCTACTAACTCCCTGATATGGCAATACCGTAGTGCATCTTGAAATAGGTGCCCAAGTCAGGAATCTCAAGTATAGCAGTAGAAGTAGAAGCTAGAAAACTTGTAAGCTGTTACTGGTGGTTGCAGTGCAAATATAGCTGTTGTTGCTGACTGCCTTTTTCTGCCTGTTGTTGCTGCCTGTCGTTGCTGCCTGTTGTTGCTGACTGCCTTTTTCTGCCTGTTGTTGCTGCCTGTTGTTGCTGCCTGTTGTTGCTGCCTGTTGTTGCTGACTGTCGTTGCTGACTGTTGTTGCTACCTGTTGGTCTGTCGTAACAGTATAATGTAAACTTAGCGTAACCCAGCGTACCTGAACGTGACTCTGATGACACTGGGTTGTGTGATGGTCGTGACTCTGATGACACTGGGTTGTGTGATGGTCCACTTGTTTGCTCTCACTGTTAGATCCTCAACAACGTATGTTAGCCAAAAATTAGCAGAGACAGGAAGTATTTTGTCTGACTGAGAAAATCAAGAAAAACATATCTCAAGGTTGAGACCCTGTCAGTTACCTTTTGCCAGGACATTTTGTGTACATGATTTGTATGACAGTACTGCTGTTATATCAGAACAATGCTTTGAAATGTACATACATATGTTACCTTTGCTTCCGTTGGTACATCATAATGATTTAACATTTGATCCATCCACGAAAGCTCCAAGACGAGTAATTTATGACGAGATTTCTCATACCTGTGAAATGTAAGTGTGTTCACCCTTGAAACACCAACAGCTTTAAGACCTTTTACTGAATATTTGAAAGTATTCATTTATATGCATGCAATACTTTTTAGAACACCAATTTCTGAATAACCTATACATTTGGTGAAAAGTAGAGTCTAAATATACACTTATACAGAATATATTAAACTTCCATTGGACTTCATGTACATGTCTTTCTGGTATATGATTATTCTTAAAGGAAAATATATGTGCTAATTCTTTTACATACAGTGTCCCCTCGATATAATGCTGTATTTGGGGACCATGCCTTATAGTACCAGCCTTATAGGATGGTACAAGTAAATAACAAACACTAAAAATGGGATCCACATCTGACCCAGCCTTATATGCGAATCTGCTCTGTATCAAATCACTTTATATCGAGGGGACACTGTATCCTCCGAGGACAACTTGTGGTTATCATTAAAACTCATATTTATTGCCTCTTCCTGAAACTTATTCTGACAAATTGGGGTCTAATGGTTTAGGAGATGTTCCTATCTAGTAGGCGCTCCCTTGACCTTTGACATTACCAGGCGTGTCTGGCACAACCAAATTGCCAAGTACAAGTGTGCCTCTTACCGCAAAGAGTTTCACTATGTCAGATAACTCACCAATGTATAACACCTGTTAGATATTGAAAGATATCAGCCACTACTATACACTGCCACACAGTGCAGTATACATGAACTTGTCTTAGACTACAGTATATAAACTTTACACTGTGCAATATGCACTGTATATATACTATGTTTAATATGAAGTATTCTAAAGGCTAGAAATTATAGTTCATACTTACATGTACATCCTCATGGAAACTGCTACATGAAGGTTCAAGTAACAACCATTATTACTAACACAGTGTGATGTTGTATGGTAAACACATGAGACGTACATGTTGAAACAATCAACTTTCTTAAGCTTTAACTTATGTTGTACTACTAGGAATGAAATAGATATTTACAAATTGGAGATAAATCTCATGTGCTATATTTAACTTTGACCTAACCTGACTTGACTTCTACCTGAGAGGCAAACACTATTCTGATGTCTAAGAGTATCGGTGAAAAAAAAATAACATTGTAAACATTATGAAATCATGTTATTTCTATGTGTCAACTGTGCTGAAAGAACAGCCTAATGTTTAGCTATACGTAATCATATTCAGTAATTAAATTGTACTTACTTAATTATTCTACTTTATTAGTGCATACATGTACAACATGTGTAATATTTTAGTTCCATTTCCTTATAGTTCTTTATCTTGTCATAATTAGATAAATCTATATATCGGCATATTTGTGTTTAAAATATTTATCATTATTTAAAGTCCCTTTCTTCCATCACTTTGACATAGAAACAAATAAATTTATTGCATCTGAAAATACAACAATGTAAACTGATATTATATATACACACACGGTATGTTCTTATCATGTTACATCATACCCGGTGTCACTATGAAAAGGTCAATTGGAACTCTTCCATTTGTAATAAATAACGGTTAGCCGGAAAGACTGTGATCTCATCACTTACACTTTCGCCATTGTCTTCACTCACAGGTAAAATATACAAAGACAAACTTAATTAGGACAATATTTCTCAAATGGATGAAAGTCATTGTTTTAGGTGGCTTGGATTATTATGGTTGGACATAATTGTTAACATCTCGTTTAGATTTTTTGCTGTGTAAAACAAAATAGTTTCTTCCATTAATGGCGGAATGCAAGGTTAAGTGTGAACAGTTTATCTACTTGTAAAAAAATGGGGTTTTGTCCCACAATTTATTTGGCTAGTTTGGAAGGTGTTATGCTTTAAGGTTTTTGTTATCTTCTTGTGTTTATCTTCAGAAAAAAAAGTTGTATAATTAATTAGCAGTTTACTACTTCCTTGGCACTGGGTGGGACTCTTGCAATCTTAAATCATGTTTTGATAAAACCCTTACATCGTAATGTCTGCCCAGAAATAATTCCTCCAGACAATGAAATGAAAAAGGGTGTAATTTACTATGTTAAAATCGCAGACTTGTAATTTTCCTCGGCTGAGAATATGATACTGAATCATTAAGAAAATGTAATTATGTTCGTTGCACTGGATGAACTTTAATAGGAGGTAATCCAATTAATTAGGATTGTTAGAGATTGACAGACTGGCATGGCAGACAGTGGTGAAGACAAAGACCTTAAGGCTAGTAGTATTGTTTAAGGCCAGTACTATTGTTTAAGGCTAGTATTATTGTTACCAGATAACCAGCTGGGAATCAGCCCTACTAATGTGTTTATTTTATCAACTGGTTTTCTTTGCGTCACCTCATGTCTCTCAATCTTAACAGTAGTTGCATGACACATAGCATTTTGTTTTGAGATTGAAAGTAGTTGTTTGACAAGTAACATCTTGTTTTGGTTAATTGGTAGTTGCTTGAGTATTAGCACCTTGGTTTTTTTTTCCGTGGACACTTTGGTCGACTGGCTATGTTTTAAACTGATCATGTAAACATGTTCGTCTTGTTTCTCTCAGGTGGATGTGAAAACACCTGCCGATAATTAGCCATGACTCGGTGCATATTTCAACACCACTAGCAAGTAGGACCATTCTAAGCTACACTTACAACATGAAAGAAATGTATTAGCACAGCTCGATCTGCAAGTCTTGCAATTTAAATTGCAAATGTCAGTTTGAATCTTAGAACCTATCCTGATTTTTTTTTTGGAATTTTCATTAACGTTTTTTCAAGAGATACTCCGCATGGATTATATATTTGACAAAAGTTATTACATTTATGTTCTTTATACATTAGTTCTTTAAGATATCTTTAGAAATGTCTTAATAATCGAAATTCTTATTTAGATAATGTACCTAAATACTGAATGATATTGATGTCATGGCATTGACTGGGAGATCTGGCTTGTATTCATGTTGTGAACCTAATAACCTTCCACCACAACATAAATTGAAATGGGCAAGTTCATGGGGTGTGAAATATTAATGTGTTTACTCTGTATGTTTAGTGTCAGTCTATAGCAGTAGATCTGCAGAACAATGATCAGAGATGGCCAGATATGGAAGCAGGTGGTACTTTCATTGCCCTAACCACCCCCACCCGACACACCCCGCCATGATGCTCTTCTTCACATAGCCGCATGTGCAAATTCAGCCTATTTGCCTGTTCTGTCTTTCAAATGTTGCCCCACTGCATAAAATAATACTTACTCAAAATATAAACTGATTTGTTTTATTACTGGTGCAATCTGCAGATTGATACCAGACCTTATTTGGTTACCATGGTTACGGCAAATGAATTACAAAAATTAAGTTTTTTTGTTTTTATTCCATGAAGCATTTTCCGAGATAATCTACAAAAAAGGGGTGTCAATGCATTCCATGCCAAACTATACCCCACCATCAACTAATCCACCATCAACTAACGCACTGTAGTGGGATGGGGTGGTGGGGTCTGACCATCAAAACACACTTATTGCATTGACAACACCTTATGAAATTCCCCATAATAAAAAAAAACCAGGTCACTCAGTGCAGTTTTTCGTAAGATGAAATATGGAGGTGACAGGAGGTCAAGAGTCAGGAATGACAGATGTCCTCAGATCCATTGATACCTTGGCCAATGTGATTGAGTCATAGTTGTTGTCAATGACAGACCTCCGTACTGAGTGTTCTCTGTGTGAATGACAGGCTGTAGTAATGCCAGTGGTAACTGAGTAAACTATCAATGGATACACCTTGATATATGGCTATACCTGACCATGTTCACTTGTAGATAACTTGGCTTTGACAGATTTATAAACCCTTCTAGATAAAGAGAGTGGTGTTTGAAATATCATTGACGTCTATTATTACTGTAGTTGGGATAACAGTTAATATATACCTTCTATTTTTCTTACATTTTTCATATTAATCTTAATAATATTTCCATTGCTATTGATCATACTGAAGTACACTTTTTACCCCATCTTCGAGATTAATATTAATACTTATGGACATTAATTGCTATTAATTAGTAACCGCTACACAATATTTATATACATTGTATTTGGGTATATTTTGAATTAAAGGTTTCCTAATGTATCACCTTCTTAATATATTCATTTATTCAAGTTGAGGGTATTATTATCTTACAAAGAAATCCAGTAATAAGATTACTGTTATTACTGATCTTAATTTACTTTACGAATCTCCTTGATCTCCTCTATTTTCAATGATGTAGCACCTGTTCCTCTGTCTCTAGCTTATGGTAACTGATTCAGTTAGTGAGCTATTCCACTGAATGTGCAAGGTAAAACTAAACCACCCTGATCCTAACAGAAGGACTACCCAAGTGCTGGCTGATTTATTAAACTCTATCTCGGCAACAGAATATCAATCTGTCGTGGATCCATTATGTCCTAATTCTTTCCTGAAATTTACTGGGAATAAGGATTATTGTATACAGATTTAGATTATACGAGATACGTGATAACACTTAAAAGTATGTACCGTATAATGTGAACAAGGATTAACATGTGTGTTGCTTCCTTATATCCTTATATAGAGATTCATGTTAAACATTGAACAGGATGGGAATATCTTAATCGTGTTAATGAATTTTATTTGTATCATTTTAGACAAACTGGCAAATATTGAAACACAACTATTGAAGAGTGCATGTTTTTAATAACTTTTTATTTAGTCACCTCTGTGATGAAGTTGAGGACATATTTAGGGTTGTATAAGTACAAGGAGGTAGTTAGACACAATATGACGAGGAAGCTGACTGAAGAAAGTTTTATATAACATAACTAGTCACGTAACATCTGTGCTATCAGGACATGCTATTATCCTTACAAATCTAAAATAGAGATGGTATTGCAAGGACATACAGAAGAAACTATAACAATTATATGCCAATGCTAGATAATCAAATATGTGAGTTAATAGCACCATTAGTTTATAAAGAATTAATAATCCACTGGTGCCAAAATACATCCCAAATGGTTAATTAATATTGTTTACTATTTTTCTCTTGGTAGCATGTAAGGTTGTAAGGAAGGTCAAGGCCAATTATCGTGACCCATGACCTGTTACCTATGACCCACCACCCCACACACCACATCACTGAGCATAGAACATAATCATATTAAATCATGACTCTTTGAGGTGGCCTTTCCTTTTGATGTTCAGCTGATTTAGGCAATGTTGTGTAGGGAATGTGTGTTGAGGAACTATGAAGGCAGCGTGAGGCATCATAATGCCTGCATTGGCTTATATCATTCTGTGCAAGTCTTAGGGTCACGGAATAAGCTGCCAGTCAATAACACCTTTGATGTTGAAATGGAAAAGAATTCAATGCAACGCTTGCAAAATGTTTCTTTTCTACGTTTCTTTTCTGCAATATCAATGTTGAAATTTAATGAAACATGGTCGATACTGTATTGCTATGTGTAGCTCTCTTAGTGTGTGAGCAACCACAAGCCACCACTTGGCAACCACAAGCCACCACTTGACGACTACAAGCCACCACTTGGCGACCACAAGCCACCACTTGACGACCACAAGCCACCACTTGACGACCACAAGCCACCACTTGGCAACCACAAGCCACCACTTGGCAACCACAAGCCACCAGGGGCCACCAATGACTGTACATCTTGATGTACACACTCTTCATATGTGTCATGTTAAGACTTTTGACATTTTACACCAATTGAGACATCCACATTCAAATAGTTAAGAGGAAAAACTGTATTATGAAAACTATTTACATATTACAATTTTAATAATTGAGTCCACTAGTCATGCTAAAAAGAAATTGGTTCCTGTATTAATGATACATATAGGTACTAGCTTTTATACTAGCATCTAATTGCCACTGTGAATGGCTGAAATGCTATAGAAATGATAAATGTATACACAGGAAAGTTATGTTACAATCAGTACATGCATTGGCCTTCCCTAAACAAGTGCCTTTTAGTATATTAGAAAGTCTTATTGCAATGTAACCACACTTCACACACATTGTAGTTGACTGTGGTAACAGAGACTGTCCTATCATAGACAAGATACAAGTTGCCCTGGCTCTAGGAGCTGGCTGAAATATAACATCAATGTTCTACGGTAGGTGACATAATCTCACAACTTTTACAAAGTTTTACTTCATTTCACAGGAGGTATGTTAAAACTACAAAGAGGATCATGAAATTTGGTTTAAATTTTGCTGACTAATCATGCCATTTCTCGTATTACTGAGATTGTTATCTTAAGTGTACTAGTAAAATATACATTACTCTTCAGGCATCAATTACAATACAAGAATTGCTAGACATCTATTTCATGTAGGTGGGCTGTGCTCGGCCAATAACCTTGATTCGTAACATTATGAGCGCAACTGGGGGTCCACATTTACTACCAGGTATATTTACATCAAAGTTGTCGTTCCTATGCATCGATTATGCTTCCGTGTGGTAAGAAAATATACATCCATATGCTTTCTCCAGACCCTTTATAAAAGTTTTAATGGTTGAACAGACTCGGTACTAAATGTTATCATAAGAACTTGGATTGTGAAGAATTATGGTCACAAAACATATTTTTAAATTTACTAAAAGGACCATAAAACCTTAATATGCCATCATATCTTTTGCAGCTAGCATTTTTCTCTTTTAGCACATTACATAAAGGAATTGAATATGCAAGACAAAACTTCCATATCCATGGGTGGCAGGTGCATATTTTTCTCTCTATTCATAGCATTCCTTTTGACATATTTTAATCATCTCCATTTTATGACTTCTCAGGTTGTGACCCTGTAAATGGTTTGCAGCTTATTATGATAGCTGTATTAGTAATGGCACAGTATGTTCTTCTGTCGATTCTATACTGGTGTAACTAGAAAAAACACTGTATAATACAGAGGTGTGTTAGCTCGTATCTGGGTCCAAGGTCCCAAACCAGTTCTGTCACATGTCCATATTCATAATTTGTATATTTTATTTTTTTAAAAGACGTCTGTATTCACCTTTGCCTTTAACATGATCTTATTTGTCAAATATATCTTACATTTCTTATTTGTCAAATGTTATATCTTAAAGTAGATTTATGTGTTAAATAATTTATTTTCTCTTACAGCAAGTTCATATTCATCACATAAGTACTCTTATGGTGTGCTACACATATTTTTCTTTCAATAAAATCAAAAGAAGTATTCTTATTCCTTTGACAGTTAGTTTGAATGGAATAATATCCTATTGTAAGGAGATTCTAAACTCAGCGTGCGATGCTTTCTGCAAAATGCACAGAATATCGTTCCATTCATAAATTCACCAGACAGATATTCTTTGAATGTACGTGCTCTTATTAAAGATATAAGCCACACCTGGGCATGATGCGTGCATTCCGACATTCATTTCAACAGCGTGTACTCTTCACCTATCATGGCCATTTCATGTACGTTTCATGTTCATTTCATGTACATTTCGAAGCCTTCACTTTGACAGAATACAATTCAACCGTTCACCCTGTTTACTACTATGACACCTGTATATTCTAAGGAAATCTGGCTAGATTTTACATATCGGCAGGTCAGGGTTCATGGTTTAGTGCCACAGCTTGCCGTTTAGCATTACAGACAGGTATAAAAACGAAGATTTATGTCTGAGAGGATTCAGAGTAGAGGAATGTACACAAGAGATCGGTGCCAAGCAGGAAGTGGACCCATTGTATACGTACTTCCTCTATTTTTATAGAACGGTACTTCCAGATTAATTAATACAATAGAAATATTTTCATGTCTCATGTATTGAATTATTTGTTATCATATCGCTAAAGCAATAAAAAGCAATGAAAAGACCCTGCACTGTTATAATTATGAATTGTGTAAAGAAAACTAGTAATCCTTGCAAGTATGTTTAAGATGCACCCAGCCGGCGCGTCACAGCATACACAATGTCAATACAATCTCAAAAAATATACATTGGTTTTATGTTGTGATGTAAAACCAACGTATTTTCGACATCATATCGAGATGATATGCCGTGATGTGCCGGCTGGGTATGTCAGGAAATGTTTAATAACATTTTATGGTTTTCTTGAAAAGATTTCATAGATGGAGTTAAGATTATTATCAATGATAACCCTTTGTATGACAATTTATTACATATTTATAGGTGTATAGGAAGTTGTTTTGTATCTCCCTTAATGGTATACGCAAGGTTGGTTTTCTGTTATAAACTATTATATTCTGACAATGTTCCATACGTAGACATCAAAGGAGAGAATATAAAAAAATGATAAGATTCTGTAATCTTACTTTTGGGCAGTAAGATAGGCCGGTGTTAGCTAGGAGGTGGATGATATTACGGTCCCAGTGGGACAGACTTGGGACTGTGGCTACTTGGCCCAATGTCAATGGGTTAAGTTTGAGTCTGTCCCAGGTAAATTGCACAAGATGTTTTAACCCTCTCTCTGCAGGATCCACCACGGTATTATCTCTATGATAAGTCATTGCTTGCCTTTGGCAGTGAGAAGGTTAGGTGACATTAAGATGTGCTTTTTTCAGACGGGGGATCATCCCATGAAGCCAATGCAGATATGATGTTTGAAAATGGCTGTTAAACTCCTGATCCAAGACTCTATGTCTGATGTTTTAAATTGTGGCAACAAGTTATCATAATAATGTGTCCATATTATCTTTAGACCAACACTAAAAAATGGAACACTTTGACAAGGAAGAAACTGTTGAAGTAATCAATTTCTTGGAAACTGTTCAGAAATGCTTTATTAGATTTTAAGCGTTGCTCCATATTTAATTGAATTTCAGTAATATAGTGTTAAAGAGCTGAGAACACATGCTATTGATTCAAACTGCTGCATACAAGCCATAACATTAAACCTAGCCAGGGACTTTTATGTATCGTCACCATAGTGGAAATGTATTGTGCATTTTTAGTACTCTATGAATATGTGGTTATTGTTCATGAACATGAAGTAATTATGATTTCAATGCGGCTGAGCACATTTAAGTGTATGATTGAAAGCATCTACTTCTGAAGGTGTGTATGAAATTTCATCCAGAATGACATTTGATTAAATTTATCCACTATAGCATGCCAAATTTTATATGAAATTTATTACTTGATTGAGGAATGCCACCCACTTACTCTGCACTATTTGAAAACAATCACCTCAAAATTGTATTTGGAGACATAGGTCTTAACACACCTCATTAACCGATTGTCTAACACGTCTACATCCCATCTTTAAATACGTTAACAATGATTACCAATTTGCTGGAATGCTGAAAAGATTATTGAGAGGGTACGGTTTTCCATCAGTGACTTATCCATAACACTAACACTAGACCTCCTTTTGGTGCCTTTCCTAATCATTGCCAGTAATTTATTGTTCACGTATCACGTGGAAAGAAAGAAAATATCGTCTGTCTGGTAGTTTTATGCTTTTGACCAACTGGTTACATATAAGGGCGGCTGTGGTAAAGGTGAGAGGTCAAAGGGAGCTGTCCATGTACTGGTCAGCCAAACTGACCAGGATTCTTGGTAGATGCTGACCTTTGTGTACATTGTACTTTATTTCATTGCTTTGATCAGGAGGTAGATAATGGGATGGTTTATATGTTCAGACTTACCTCGTCTTTGCCAGACCTGCTTGTTTTGTGTGCATGTTGATACTCAGCATAATGTTATATTCATGCCAAAAGTCTTGTTTATATACTCGCGCTGCGTACTTCCAGAAATGTGAATGTAGTGACATTGATTAACATTCTTTGTACTTTGACACAGATAGTTCCTGAGAGAGAAAAAAAGAAAGGGCAAGAGAAAGAAAGATGGAAACTACTTATTTCCACTCTCGATTTTTTTTTTAGCCACCTAGGCCGGAGATTATGAAATGTTTTCAGTACAGTTTCATGCTCAAGCTCAGATTTTATATGAGGATTTGTTACCAAAACATTGAGTTGAGCATGAAATCGTACTAAAAAAAAAGGTTACATAATCTCAGGGCCTGGTATTGCAATGCTTTATTCCTGTAAGTTCTATGCAATCTGTGCTGCGAAATCAGAGTTGATCTCAGTTTCAAATAGAAAAAAGCCCACGTGTAATGAATAGATAAAACAAATTAATACTAACTTTATTCTTGATAAATGCTTTCAAAGTTACATGAAGGTGATACAAATCAATATGAGGAAGTCAAGAAGCTACTACAATGATTCTATAGTATTTAACAATGAGCTAGTGTGACAGTCCTGTGGTGTAGATACATGTACAATGGGCTTGAGATGGACTTACTACTCGTGGTTAGAGCTCGTAAGTCTGCAGTACTCCGGGCATCATGAGGTGTCCTGCCTGTGCCAGACACTTGGCCTATGTCATTAACATAAATTACTGCAGAGTAACTCAATTTATTTTATGTATTTCCTCTTTGTTCCCCCAACAAAGTGATTCATCAGTTGCCATTGAAATTGGCAGCTTCCATTTTCAGGATTTCGAGTTAATAACAAGACCTGTCAAGTTTGAGACAGCAATTTGTCAGTCGGACTCAACTGCAATAGGTAAATAGAGAATGCATGTTAGGGATCATAATTTGACCTTCGTCTGTGACCTTTGACTTTTGGTCATACTTCTCTTTATTGTTCTGTAACCCAATCCAATGACTGGGGGCAGTCCAGTAATACTATCTGACAGGGAAAATAGTTGTTAATGACCTCTGGTTACAGCCATCCTGTTCAGGATATTTTGGATTTAAGGTATATTTTTAAAGATATAAATCTAATAATTATATATTACATAAGTTTTAAGATCAATATTAAACTAATGAAAATAGTCTATGTACATTATGTAATACTACCTATTAATTTCAAGATTAATATTACAATAAAATTAATAATAAATGAAAAATGTTCTCATGTATGGATGATTTTAGCAAAATCAAAATATGTTATCCCTTTAATTTCTTGCATTATTTTAATCCTGAATTGTATGTGTTTAAAACCCTGAATTGTATGTATTTAAAACCATGACCTTTCCAGAGATTATATACTAGTATTACCTGTATGCATGCCTTAACAAATTCACACACCCTAAAGACACTTTACTGTTAAATGCATGCAAAGCTGAGAAAATCTTGGCTTTGTCAGAAAAATCTGCCTGGATTTGTCACCTAAAAGCATTCATGCATATGTTAAAGTGTCAATTCTAAGTCATTGATCTGCATGAAGCGCTCTATAGTCGGCCTAGATATTGGTAACTGGCACCTTTAGAATAACATTGGGTATACGACATAGGAAAGGTTGAGAGTTGCCTAGCGCCTTTGTACTTAGATTTACACGGTCTTAAGGAAAATAATCCTATTACTATATTACATGGGTTAATATATTAAATATGTTTCCATTATTAATGGTTTATTTCACTTGAATGATAATGCGATTAAGTATACATCGTACCGTCCATTTCAAAAGAGCTGATATTATTGTTTTTTAGGTTGTACAGAGTTTAATCATATTACAGACTATTATGTTAATTCTGAAATATCTGTCAGTGATGTCCTTGACATAAAGGATTAGGTCTGAGTTTGGGTCAAATCCATCTACAGAAAATCTGCAGCTATTGCCAAGAGGAACAATAATTTTCAATGCTAAATGATACAGCAATGAAATTGATTATTCTGACAGAACTTGATTTGAACTGATTACCATGTCTATTAATTTGAAACAAGACAGGACCAGTGACCAATTTAACAAAATGACTGTTGCATACAAATGTTGTAAATTACACGGGCTGTAGATCAATCATTGTTGATAAATTGACAACACAATGCATGCATGTACAGTGAAGTCCAATAAATGTTTTCCGTTCACACAACGTTCTTTTGGTGACTGGATACAGAATAATGTGGTGTGTCATGTATTGGTGCAAGAGAGCCATATGAACATGCTACATCTACTCTATACATGTGCTTTATATGCTTTAAAGATGGCTGATCCACCAAGGATGGACTGTCATATATGGGTGAAAGATTCCTGCTATGACGGAAAACAATTCACTCGGCCAAGGATGGAATATCTTCAAGCGTGACCATTACTTTGTACATATGTTTCCCCTTGGGAAATTGCTTTTAATCAAGCAGTAGCCCACCTAGCATATCACGGCATACAATGTCTATATGATGTTGAAACTACGTTGGTTTACATCGCAACATTGCTGATGTTGTTTCGTCATTTCGACATTGTACAACAGGAAACAGTACAATAGCATTAATACAAGTTCCTTTAAATAATATTTATTCTCATGAAATGAGTTGGTGATTATGGAGTTTAACATCGCTGTATGAATTCTCAGGAAAGTACAAACAAATTGACAAGATATAAAATAAATATATACATCATGAGAGGAGATTGACAAACAGGATTATGGCATTATATGTTAATGTTAAGTTGACTGACATGCTAGGAACCTCTTATCTTTAACTTGTCCAACTTTTGAGGCAACGCACTGTCATTTAAATATTTACATTCCACATTGACATATAGAAAGACAAGTGGTGTTATTTTGTGACACTGTTTCCTAGATCTGGTGATTCTACACCCCAAACAGGAGACTCGCAACAAGGTGGCGAACATTGGATTTCTGTCTTTGGAAACACACAAAGTCGTGATGTCAGGTGTGACATCCAACGAGAAAAAGATGGCTTACAAGTCGTCGGTCAACTAAGATCGAGGCTCGACCTCATGTGTATCGCCATACTCGTGGAATAAAACATCTATTAAGCAGACTGTAATATTACAGCGGCTATTCAATAGGAAATGGGTCCGCATTTTGAATGCGAGATTTAGTACACTGGTGATCGTTTACACCCGAATATCCCGTGTGACTTATGAGATGGGGCTCCATATGTCTAGCCAGGATTGTGTTACAAATGAAAGGAGTCGAACTGGTCATTGGTCATAACGCTGGCGATCTGAAGTATTGTTGTCTTTATCCTGGTCACAAACACCGCCAGTGGCATATTGTGTGTCGTCTGTCACTTAGAACGTATATGTTATAATAAGTAAGTGATCCTCATTGATACCCGCATATCATTGGTAGTGTCTGCCTTCCTTCCTGGCAGCTTGGTACATATACCCTCTGTGTACTGTGCTTGGGAACATTTGACTGATTGACGATAAGAAATTACTATCAAAGATTGTAAATTGTACCTGTTGTAACCAGATTTATCAAAAATGTATTCTTCAATGATTGACAGAAAATTCCTCTCAAAACAAGCTACAAATACATTCATTTTATAGTTGATTTATGACATTCTTCACAATATATCCGGCTAATCTAGGAACTAGTGGTCACAACGTAATTTTTTAATTATCGATGAAAAATTAAATACTATCTTTAGTTTTACATTTCAATCTCAATCTGTCACTTAATTATAAGGAGATGGCATAGCATCATTGTAAGATGTCAGACTACAAACATAAGGATATGTTCAAGTTCTATCTGGGCTCCCAGTACCATCTCAATGATGAAGAGCAGTTTCACAAGCCAAGACTCTGGAAGTCTGAGTACGATTTCACACTCAAGCTCAAATATTTTATGTGAAGATTTGTTACCAAAACCTTGAGTTGAGCATGAGTTTGTACTCAAAAATGTTTCATGATCTCAGGGCCAGGACACTTCTACTATCATTATCGATATACTGTACATAGAATACAGTTATCATCCTTGGTATAAGTACAGTGCCCCTTCGATATAAGGCTGCTCGATACAGAGCGGATTCGGATATAAGGCTGGGTCAGATGTGGACCCCATTTTATTTATTTTTTATTTACCTGCACTATTTTATAAGGCTGGTACTATAAGGCTGGGGGTATGTCATGGACCCCAAATACCGCCTTATATCGAGGGGACACTGTACCAGCCGCGGCTAATAAGTCTTACTGAAATTCTTGAATCCACATGTTTCCTCAACATTGTAGAAATACTGTGTTAAGCAGCAGTAAACTGCAAACTCATTTATTTCTAAGACTAATCTCAAAGTTACCTGTCTCAGGTAGTCTAGGAGGCAGTTATTTCTCTAGGTATCAATTTGTCAATCAGCGCCCGGCAAGGCATCCAATCAATCTCTGACGGAGGGTTCCACAGACATCTGCATTCCACGTGTGCAGTTGCCAATGTCAGTCTGTGGTAGGTACACACATGTGTGTAATGGACAAGACAACAGACACTGTCTCTCACATAACAGACACAGGTGTGAATTACCGGAATGGCAACAAATTCGGAAATCGACCCTCTGGATATATTAATGGACAATTTTATCAAACATGAAAACTATTATCCGGACAGGTTTATTGATCACATAATCATGTCCATACTTTCTGTGGTTGATACCCAGCAATCTGGCCACCAGTGATGCGCTACAAGTTTCTTACAATAACGAATACTGGCCTGCCAGAGAATTAAGTAATATTGAACAGATATCCCCAAATGGATCCTACCAAAAAGGTATGGTCTGGAGTGTTGGAGTATGGTATTATCTACAAGGTGAGACGTATTCACTCCAATGCTGTGGTAGGTACTCGTAGTGGCGTCATCTGTTTGCCATCATGACCCAGAGACCAGAGTCTGGTTCATGTTGTGGAGTACTTCCACTGGTCTGTTCATCAGGTCAGGGTTATAAAGACGTCTTGGCCTCACGCACCTCTCCAATTTGGGTCTGATCCCAGCCAGACTTCATCAGGGTATCTCGGCACTGGCCATTAGGAGGGACGATCGCGCTCTGGGGAAACACTCTTCCCAGTCGGCACCATTCGGTCATGTGAAGTGTACGAGATGAAATGTACGAGATGGAATACGCAAGGTGGAATTAGCGAGATGTGCGTGTGGTTTATTGTAATGGTGGCATGGCACACTGAGTATGTCTGCCGGCAGGACTCCCTTGCTGTGAAGCTATGATGGAGGAATCTGGGGTATTGCTTTAATCGAGATGAAATAGCAAAGATTGAATACACGTGTCATTGCTAAGTTATTTCACATTTTTCCTTACATAGGAAGGATGTTTCAACCCTATTACTGCTGGGGACACCAGAATTTCTGCTCTGTATGGCATCTGGCATGTCATCCACCAAGATAAAGGTTAATTAACTTTCTAATAGAGAAATATCTGACTGTTTTCTTGTGGATATGTAGATAACGGACAATAGATGGGAATTCCTGTTTGCATTGCTTTCTATATGCCTGATGCTGATGGTCAGCAGTAGATGGAGGTTTGTATTAAAGGTAAATAGAGTGCTGCTGTTTGTATTGGAGGTAAATAGACATTATTGCTATCTGGAGACAGTGAGAGTTGACTGTGTATGATATTGATAACCCCCCAGACAACACAGACTGCCCCGCCCATCCCTGGGGCTTGTGGTCAGTGTCCGGCAGGGTGCCTGTCTACCCCCACAGGTATTCCTCATATAGTCCGACCCCCCACACAGACACCACCAACAATCATCACAGTCATGGGGATTTACGAAGACGGTATGGTCAGATGTCTGGACCTCGTAATGACCACTCACACACAGACATCATTGTCTGCTCTCTATTTGCTGATGTGTCTACAGGACAGTATTATCAGCTGATCACGGAGTCTACAAATATTGGTCTTCACTGTCGGTCTCTAACTGTCCAATTTATCTGTTGTCTCTGGACAAACAGCAGTATGATGATGAAGATAAGATACTCTGGTTGCCAGCTGTTCCTCAGTTCAGAATCGTGGTTTATGTTTGGAGAATAGATAATTTGAGGTTTCACTGGGAAGGCATGTCATTTTAGTGAAAATTAGCTCAATTCTTCAGTTGTCCAGAAATATATATACAGTGTCCCCTCGATATAATGCTGTTCGATACAGAGCAGATTCAGATATAAGGTGGGGTCAGATATGGATCCCATTTCTATTTTTGTTATTTAACTGTACTATCCTATAAGGCTTGTACTATAAGGCTGGTGGTATGTCATGGACTCCAAATTCAGCGTTATATCGAGGAGACACTGTATATATATATATATATATATATATATATATATATATATATATATATACACACACACACTCT
>JAUTBQ010063321.1:0-41537 GCA_032361185.1 Lepetodrilus ovalis
AGCTTATAATGATATCTCAAAAAAGTGGACTTTGCCTATTAGAGATTGGGCTTTTATTTTTTCTCAATTATCTATTAGTTTTGAGGATAGATTAAAACCTTTTCTCAAATAAATAAATATCCATTTACACAAAATATCTTACTGTCTCTCTATTAGTCAATGTAGCTTTGTATGGCATCTTGCAAAGTATCATACAATTTGAAAACCTTGTCCATTCTAGTAATATAAAACATAGATGATTCAGTATTATCGCCCCATACAATTCTTAAGTCTCCACCTTTACCCATAATTTTTTTTAGTGAACTAACCAATACACCAAGCACTGTTGAATCAACAAACTCACAATCGGTAAGATCTATAATCATCTGCTTGCTACCAGCATCAATTAATTCATGAAGATAAGTTTTAAAATTTGTAGCAATATCCATTGTGGCTCTAACAACATTAACAGATACAACTAAAGTGTCTTCGTATAAAATATCATTAAATTCTCTATATATATTTTTGTCTTGAGTTTGTTCTTCATCAGGCACAATGACTACTTGTTCTTCTTGATTTGAATCTTCTTCAAAATTTAGATCTAAGCTTTCAGTTTCAATTGTTTTTTCTGGTGTTCTTTGACCTTTTACTTCAGTCTTTGGTACAATGTTTTTTTCTTCGGGTTCTTCAAAGGGAGTGAAGTTTGAAAGTTCTAACTTGGAATCTTCTTCTTGCATATCTTCTGTTTGAGAGGGTTCTACACCATCTAAAATTTCTTCAAAAGTTTTTTCTATTAAGTTTGAAGAAGGTTCAGCTGAATCAATCAAGCCTTTAGAGCTTTCACTTATTCTATTACCTACTTTTTCAAAATTTAGTTCTAATTCGGCAATTTTTAACACTTGGTTCTCAATTATTTCATTTTGCCTCTCTTCTACAAATTTTTGTTCATTTAATTGATTAACAACTGATTGTATTTTGTCATTTAGTATTTCTAATTTACCATCTCTATTAACAATTTCTTTCTTAAACTTGTCTTTAATTTCTGTAAGCTTAGAAATTTCGTTTCTATAATCTTCAAGCTGTTCTTTTAATTTTATATAGTCTATTTCTTTATCTGTTTTTTTAAGTTTAATTTGAGATAAACGATTTCCCTGTTCTTCAATAATTAAGTTTTTCTGTTCTATAATACTTTCATAATTTTCTAATTCAATTAGCTTATTTTCTAAAACAGAAATTTGTTTTAAGTGTTCATTCTCTGTAGAAGTATTACTTTCATCGCTTGAAAATTTTGTAAGTTTTTCTTTATAAAAATTTATCTCATTTTCGAAGTTCTTAATATCTTCTTCATAATCTTTTTGAGTTTCATTCACTTCAAACAATTCATTTTCTAATTTTTCAACTTTTAGCTCTAAAGTAGATGAGTTTTCTTTATTTTTATTTCCTTCTAACAATATTTTTGTTAACTCTTCTCCTAGTTCACCAATTGTTTTTTCTTTTTTCTCTAATTGTATTTTGAATTCCTCTACTTGTTCTTTCATATTTTTAACTTGAGTTACTAATTCTTTATTTTCATTCTCCTCACTTTGTATATTTTTAAGAGAATTTATTTTTTCTAATAGAGTATTATTTTCTTCTTCTAGTAAGGCTTTCTCTTCCTTGACCAAAGAAATCTCTAATGATAGTGTTTCAAGTTCTTCTATTATTTTATTTTTTTTCAAGAAATCATCATCTGCATTTTTAGTGTCTATTTTTTTAGAATTTAATTTTGAAATAATGTCTTCTTTTTGTTCTAAGCTATTTGTTAAGTCAAGTATTTTTTTATTTAACAAATCGTTTTCAGATATATTGTTTTCAATATCTTGATATTTAGAGTTTAACTTTAGAATTTCTTCATCTTTAGTTTTATTTGTTCTCTCAAAATCATCTATTTGCATTTCTAAATTTTCCTCTTTACTTTGTAATATAGCAACAAGATTTTTTTGTTCTTTAACCTCTTTGTTTAACATATCAATTTTTATAACGGTCTCATTCAGTTCACTATTTAGCGTTTCAAAAGCAGTTGTTTTTTTGTTTAATTCTTCTTTTGTTTTTGCAATTTCTTCTGATTGACTTTCTATTTTCAATTGTCTTTCATTATCTTTTTCATGTGTTTCTTTTTGAAGATTTTCTACTTGTTCTTGAAGTTCAAAAATTGTTCTCTGTAAGTCTTCCGATAAATTTGTTTTGTCAACAAGTTTTTGTTCAAAACTATTTTGAATTGTTTCTATTTCTAAACTTAAATTTTTAATTATTTCTTCTTTTTGCTTTAAATCATCTTCAATCCTAATTGAATTTTCTAATTCCTTATTGTGGTCTGCTTGATTTTTATTCAACAATTCTGCTAATTTTGCTTTCTCCGATGTAAGTTCTGATATTTTTTTACTTAAATTACCAGATATTTCTTCTTGCTTACCAGAGTTTTCTTCATACTCAAAAAGTATATCTTGTAACGAAGAAACCTCTTTATCAAGATTTGTGATTTTTAATTCTTTGCTTTCAAAAGTTTCTCTTATTTCAGAAATTGTTTTTGTTAGTTCAGTAATGTTATTTTCTGCTTCTTCATTTTTACTTAGTTCAATCTCAAAATCTTCTTTTTGTTTACTAACTAATTCTTTAAGCTCGGATATTTGTGCTTTGTACTCATTTGCTAAATGATTATTTTGTGTAGCAGTTTCGTTGACTTCCCTAAAGTCTATTTTTAATAGATCAAGTTCTTTTTCATAATTTTCTATAGTATTACTTTTTTCTTTAGCTTCTTTTTGTAAACCCTCTAGTTCATTTATTTGTTTTTCATTTAACAAACTAATTTCTGATTCTTTTTCATTTGAACTTTGCTTTAATTCATCTATTACAAGAGTAGCATTCTCTAGCGATGTACTTAGATTTATAAATTCTTTCTTTTTGTCTTCCATTTCTTGCAAGAGTACTTGTTCTCTTTTTGAAACTTCAAGAATATCTTGATTTAAATCTGCAATATCATTTTCTTTTTCAAGAATATTTTTACTTAGTCTTTCAAAATTGTTTTCTAACTCACTCAAATTGTTTTGTAGTTCACTTATTTCTTGAGTGTTTTGTTTGTTTTGATTTGCTAGTTTCACTTCACTTGATCTTAAATCTGAAATTTTATAATTTTTTTCTTCAATCTCATTTTTATTTTCTTCAAGTTTAAGTTCTAATTCACTTAAGTGTAAACTTTTTTCTTCAATTTTTTGTTTTTGATTTTCTATTACATCTATTTTTTCTAAAATAGTTCTATCTTTTTGTAAAGAAGAGCTTTCTAATTCTTTAACTCTATCTAATAAAAGTATAGACCCCTCTTTCTGCTTTTCAATTTCACCATTTAATTTGTTATTAAAACCTTTAAGATTGCTTACATTAGCTTCTAAAGCTATAATATTTTCAATTTTATTTTCGATAATCTCTTTAAATTCAGAAATTTCTTCTTTTAGCACTAATTCTCTATTTGTTAATTCACTAATAGTGTTAGTTTTCTCTTCGATTGCTGTCTGTTTTTCTACTATAAGCCTATTGTTCTCTTCTATAGTAGTTGATAATTCAGAACCTTTATCATTTAATTCGCTAATTATTTGCTCGTTTTCCCTAATTGTCAGTTTATACACTTCAGTATTTTTATTGTTTTCTACAGCTTCTATATTTAGACCTTCAATCTTTTTATTTAGATATTCAACAGATTTACTTAATTCTTCTTCTTTTTCGTTACCTACAGATATTTGATCTTGCAATTTATTTATTTTATGGTCGGATTCTGTAATTTTATGACTTTGTGTAATAATTATTTCATTTTTATCTTCTTCTATTCTTTTTAATTCAATTTTTTCTTCTTCTAATTCATTTATAACTTCTGCTTGAGTTTCAATTATTTTATTCTTTTTGTCAATAGAATAATTTAACTCGGCAAGTGTAGAGTTATAGCTTAAGTTTTTAGCTGTTAAGTCTTTGGTTAAACTTTTATTTGTTTCTAATTCTTTTTGGAAGTTTTCTTTTGTAAGCTCTGCTTGTTTTAAAGAGCTTTGTAAATTTGCTACTTGAGTTATATACTTCGAGTTTTCTTCACTAAACTTCAATAGTAGTTCACTCTTGTTTTCAATTTCATTCTTTTGATTTTTTTCTAACTCTTCCAACTCTGACATTTTTTCAAATTGTCTTTGAATTATTTCTTCTTTTTTACTTTCAATACCTTTTAGATATTCTTCCTTAGCTTTCAATTCTTCTATATATCTATTTTGCTCTTCAATAACATTATTTTTCTCTTGCCCATTCTTTCCCAAATCTTCAATTATTGTCTTATTCTTTTCAATTTCTTCTTTGAACAATTCAATTTTTGCCAAGTGCTGTGTATGGTTAGTTTGTAACTCTTTAGTTTTAGAAACTGAGTTATCTAACTTACTTTGATAGTCAGTTAATTGCGTTTTTAGTTCATTAATACTAGTTGCTTTTTCTAACTTTAAATTTTCATACCGGGTTTCTACATCTTCCAGTTGAGCAATTTTATATGATTGCTCTCCAATCAATTCACTCTTATATTTATCGGTATTTTGTAGCTCTTTAACTTTCTCCTTCAACCCATTTATTTCAAATACTTTATCTGCATCATTATTCTTAAGAGTAGAAACCTCCTTATAGTTTTCTTCTAAAAGATTAATTTTCTCATTCAAATGTTGAATAATTTCATTTTTTTCAACTTCTATTGTTTTGTATTTTGCTTTTATACTTTCAATTTTTTCTATTTCTTTTTCTTGCCCTTTTATTGTTATTTTATTCTTATGTATAATCTCTTCATAGTTTCCAATTTTTGAATTTATTTCGGACTCTCTTCTTTCGATAGAGTTAAATTTCTCTTTAGTTGTGCTAATTATATTAATATTTTTTTCTAATTCTTTTTCTAAACTAATAATTTCACTTTTATACTTTGCAATTTGCTCTTGGTGTTCTGAGTCTAACCTTAACTTATTCTTATCTTCTTTATTAAAAGACTCTAGTTTAGATGTTAGAATATATATTGTATTTTCTTTTTCCTTTATTAAGCTATTTTTATCTTTCAGCAAAGATTTTGATTTAACTTCCGAAATGTTTTTAAGCTCTATCATTTCTGATTGAAGTGCCAGTATTTTTGCTTCTGATTTTTTTAATTGAATCAAGTTTTCTTCATTGATCTTTTTAAGTTTACTTTCGTTATCCTCAGCTTTTTTAGTTAGTTGAATTAGATTGTCTATCTCACTTGCCTTGTCGTTTATAATCGCTTCATAGTTAGGCTTTTCTGTTGTATAATTTTCAAGCTCTTTTTTTATTTCATCTATCTCTTCTTTTGATTTCTCTAATTTTTCCTCTAGGTCTTTTTCTTTGTAAGCGTAATTTTTTTCTTCTGTTGAAGCTTGATTTAACTTATCTGTTAGCTCCGAAATTACACTACCCTTTTCTTTTAATAATTTTTCTTTTTCATCCTCGGCTAACTTTGTTATATTCTCTGTATTTTTATTTAATTCTAGTATGCTAGATTTTAATTCTAATATTTCAGCACTGGATTTATTTAGTTGATCAACATAGTCTTTTTCAATCTTTGTTCTACTTTCCTCTATCTTTATATAAGATTTGATTTTTGTTTTTAAATCTGAAATGGTTTCTTCATTTTTTTCTAGTAACTTATCTTTATCATCTAACTCTCCAGAATTACTTGCACTCTCTTTAGATATGGTATTTATCTTTTCTGAAAGCTCTTCAATTTTATTTTTTTGTTTTTCTAAATTATCTTTATATCCACTTTCAGCATTTAAGACACTTGTCAACTGTTCATGCTGTGTTTCCATTAAATTATTTAACTGTTTATTCGAATTTTGATAATCTTCAATCCTTTCATATAAATCTGTAATTTGTATTTCTTTCTTTTTTACAAATTCAGAGTATTTTTCTATTTTTCGTTTTAAACTTTTAACCAAAGTATCTTTTTTCTTTATTTCATTAAGATTTTTTAACTCAACATCTGTTTTTTTATCTGGTAGATCGAAGATAGAAACTTTATTTAATTCTACATCTTCATTTTTTTTTGCACTCTTTAGCAGTTGATCTAAATTATTAATAATTTCTCCATTTTCTTCAATTGAATTTTTAATATTGTTTAGTATTGTATTGTCTTGAAAAAGCAACACCTCCACGTTTTCTTTAGATAACTCGGCAAGCTTACTGTCTTTTGTTGCTAGTGCAGTAGATTTCCTTAAGGAGTTCGAAAAAAACTCATCTTGACCAAAAAATTCCTTAGGAAATAAATTTGATGATTCAGTTTTAGAAAAACTTTGTTTATTCATTAAACTAATTTCACCTTCTATAATTAGATATAGAGACGATGCATAGTCACCATCTTTAAAAAGGATTTCTCCCTCTCTCAAAGTAAATACTTCTAAATTTAAATCATCTAGAGATAAGCTTGAAATATTTGTGTCTTTGAAAAATTGATTGCTCTTTAAAGCTAAGTTTGTTTGGTTTTGCATTTTCTCTGCCTCTAATCTTAAAAAGATATTTTTAACTATCGTTTATTTAAATAGAATCTTAATTATACAATAGCACGTAATTTAATAACTATATTTATACAAATACTATGCCGTTTGAATTTTAATAATAAATATTGCTAGTATGTTGCACAAAAAAAACTAAAGCTTGGCAATTAGAATTTTATAGTTAGTTTCCAGTTTGTTTTTAGCATTTAGTTAGTTCACTTAAAATTTTATTGTTTTCTCAATATTCACTTTTAGCTATATATTCACAATATTATTATTTTGAAGAAGTAGAATTTTAGCATCTTGGCTAATACTACTCAGTTGATTATTTTTAAAAATTGTATATTATTTATATCTATATTTTCATTATTTTATAGTTAATAATTTTTGATTGTTATTAAAAATTTAGTTTTTAGTATGTATTTTTAACTAAAAGTAAGCGTGTGACAATTAGCATGTTTAGGAATAGCGAACACAATCAAACAACTGCTGAATGTTCTCTATACCAATATTCATAGAATGATAACAAATAAAGAGAATTGACAAATAGCAAAACTTTTTTAATAAAAAAAATATTTTAGAATGGACATATTAGTTGAATTTTCATTGGTTGCATTTACATCTTTATTTACGATGATGAATCCAATAAGTATAATTCCGGTTTATATTTCGCTAACAGATAATCTTGAACCAAAAGAAGCCAAGTTAGTTGCATATAAGGCTGTTTTTACTGCCTTTATAACATTAGTTGTTTTCGCAATTGCTGGAAAATTTATTTTTGATATTTTTGCAATTTCTGTAAATAGTTTAAGAGTAGTTGGAGGAATTATCTTTTTTATTGCCGGTTACGATATGCTTCAAGCTAGAATTATAAGAACAAAGTCTAGCAAAGATGATATTTTTGAGGACTTAAACGATATTGCCATTACACCATTGGCAATACCACTAATATGTGGGCCTGGGGCTATTACTGTTTCTATTGTTTTGTATAATGATGCAACTAATATTACACAAACACTTGCATTGTTTTTTGCAATTATAGTGGTTTTACTTATTATGCTTTTCGCTCTATTAGGGGGTAGAAAAGTAATAAAATTTTTAGGTGATAGTGGAAACAAAGTTCTAATGCGAATAATGGGATTGATTGTAATGGTTATTGCCGTTGAGTTTTTGTTTAGTGGGCTAACTCCAATTGTAAGAAATATGCTCAAATTAAATTAATTGCGTATGCAACTAAATTGTTTTTCACCATTTTCTTTTTATAACTACCTTTCTAAAAATCTAATTAAGTAAATTTTACTAGCATTTTTAACCAAAAAAACCAATCTCTCAATAAGTTAAATGTTAAAAGATACCAACTTCTCTCATTTTGGGAAAATTAATGCAAAAAATTAAAGTTTACCTTAAAAATATTCAAAAAACATACGAATATGAGAATCTTAATTAAATAATTGTGATTTAGATAACATAGTTTCATTTTTTATCTTATACATTTCAGTTCCTAATAAACAAGGATACTATGTTTTTCATAATGTATAAAAACGTTGAAAACCATAAGCTCTATAAGGAAAAAGTCAAGTTTTTACGTTATAGATTTTACTCCAAAATAATACTTGACAATATCAAATAAATAGCGTATATACTGGAGTTATTTAGCACTAATAATATTTTTAACTAAACCTAAATTGTAGGAGTACCCGATTTGAAAATTACTAAACAAATAACGAATCGAGAAAGTCAATCATTAGATAAATATTTTCAAGAAATTGGAAAGGTTGATTTGATTACGCCGGAAGAAGAAATAACTTTAGCCGTTCAAATACGTGAAGGTAGTAAGTATGCATTAGATAAGCTTACTAAAGCCAATCTTAGATTTGTTGTTAGTGTTGCAAAACAATATCAACATCAAGGGTTACCTTTAAGCGATTTGATTAATGAAGGAAACTTAGGCTTAATTAAAGCTGCCAAAAAATTTGACGAAACTAGAGGATTCAAATTTATTTCCTATGCTGTTTGGTGGATTCGTCAATCTATTATGCAAGCTATTGCAGATCAATCAAGAATGGTACGTTTACCATTAAATAGAGTTGGTGAGTTATCAAAAATTTCTAAAGCTGCAAGCAGATTAGAACAAGAGCTTGAACGAAAACCTAGTGTAGAAGAAATTGCTCAAGAATTAGACATGAATATAGACGATGTTGCTTATACCTTAAGACATTCTGGTCGTCAAGTTTCTGTAGATGCACCTTTTTCGCAGAGTGAAGATAGCAAAAGTAGTCTGTTAGATGTTATGCCAAACGACGCTCAACCTGCACCTGACAATACATTGATGAGTGAATCATTAAGAAATGAAATTGAGCGAGTTCTTTCTACTCTTTCTGATAAAGAAGCAACTGTAATTAAATTGTATTTTGGTTTTAATACAGAATATACTGCAACTCTTGAAGAAATTGGTGAAATTCTTAATCTTACTAGAGAAAGAGTTAGACAAATTAAAGAACAAGCCTTAAGAAAATTAAGACATGCTTCTAGAAGTAAAAAACTGAAAGTATATTTAGGCTAGTACATTCTTTCTTTGAAACTTAATTAAAAAGCAACTAATTTATTAGTTGCTTTTTAACTTTTAAAAGTACCTTAACAAAAAAACTTACTACTTGAATCTTAGAAGTATTTTTGATATTTGTTTGTTATAAAATAATTGAGTTCAATTATAGAATAATGAAAATAAAAAAAAACAGTATCCGAGCTATCCAAAAAAAACTTATCGTTTTTATAATAGTATTTTTAATTCATACTTTTTCTACAAATTTTTATGCAAAAGAAAAACTTCACTTTTCACATGAACGAGGCTTATATACAGAATCATTTAATTTAGAAATTACTAGCGACAATCCAAACCAAAAAATATTTTATACTTTGGATGGAACAAATCCATTTATATCTAAAACTTCGTTAAATGGCTATACACCTTTAATTATTTCAGTTAATCCTAATGACACTAACAATCGAGATTTTGCTCCAGGATTTATTATTAAATCATGTGCGGTTCTTAACGATTCCTTAACAAGTAAAATTTATACCCACACTTATTTATTCACTAACAAAATTATTGAACTTTCTAGAAATAATATTTTGCCCGGGCCAAATTGGTTAACTTTTACAAACGAAAGGGAACATGATATAAGCTATGGATTAGACCCAGAAATTTATAATAACCAAGACTACTCTTTAGAAATGGATGAAGCCTTTACATCATTACCAATTTTTTCACTAGTAGTTAATTTGGATAGTCTATTTGATACATATAGAGGAATATACTCCAATGCATTTTTTCATGGTAGAGACTGGGAAAGAGCTGCTTCTTTAGAACTAATAAAT
The DNA here is from genome assembly GCA_032361185.1 of Lepetodrilus ovalis. NCBI lineage: Eukaryota > Metazoa > Mollusca > Gastropoda > Lepetellida > Lepetodrilidae > Lepetodrilus > Lepetodrilus ovalis. The sequence continues at coordinate 9,906 of JAUTBQ010063321.1, forward strand.
CAAAAGGAAACAAGTGGTTTTCAAATTGATTGTGGCATAAGAATAAGAGGTGGATGGAGCAGACACAATGACAACCCTAAACATGCCTTTCGTTTTATTTTTAGAAAAGAGTATGGTTCAGGAAAATTAAAATATCCTTTGTTTGGCAATGAAGGAGTTGATGAATTTGATAATATTGATTTAAGAACTGCACAAAATTATTCTTGGTCGTACAGAGGTGATCCAAATAACACATTTTTAAAAGATGTTTTTTCTAGAGATACTCAAAGGGATATGAACCAACCATATACAAGAAGTAGGTTTTATCATTTGTATATCAACGGAACTTATTGGGGCTTGTATCAGACTCAAGAAAGATCCGAAGCTTCATTTGGTGCATCTTACTTTGGCGGTAATAAAGAAGATTACGATGTAATAAAAGTGAATACTGGTTATAATTTTGAGAAATATACAATTGAAGCAACAGATGGCACATTGGTAAAATGGAAAGAGCTTTGGGATGCTGGCGAAGTAGGATTTGGTAGTAACCAATTATACTTTAATGTTCAAGGATTAAATCTTGATGGTTCTCAAAACACCAACTATGAAAAATTATTAGATGTAGATAATCTTATTGATTACATGCTTATCACTTTCTTTACTGGCGATTTTGATGGCCCTATTTCCATTTATCAGGGTAACGAAAAACCAAATAATTTTTATACAATTTACAATCGAGTTGCTCCTGATGGTTTTAAGTTTTTTAGACATGACGCAGAACATTCAATGCAGAATAGAGAATGGGGATATGATAGAACCGGTCCTTTTGCTGCGGGAGAAAAATTTGAGTATTCCAACCCTCAGTGGATTCACCAAAAGTTATTGGAAAACAAAAATTATAGATCAAGGTTTGCAGATAGAGTTTATAAACATTTTTTTAATGATGGAGCTTTAACATTACAAAACAATTTAGAAAGAATTAACAAAAGAAAAGCTAAAATTGAAACAACAATTATCGCTGAATCAGCAAGATGGGGAGATTCAAAACGAGAAGAACCATTTACCAAAAAAGATTGGAACAATGCCGTAGGTTATATACTTAATGAGTTTTTACCCAATAGAAAAAATATTGTACTTACTCAATTAATTGATAAGGGTTTGTTCAACAATCAGCTACCTCCGCAATTTAGTTCAATTGGAAAAATTGTTGATAGAGGCTTTACAGTTACAATAACTTCAACTGAAGGTACAATTTATTATACTGAAGATAATACCGATCCGAGAAACAATTATAACGAAAGTATTTCTTCTACCGCAAAATTATACAATGGACCAATTATCATAAACGGAACAACTGTATTAAAAACACGTTCGTTAATCAATAATAAGTGGAGTATTTTAAATGAAACAAAATTTATTATTGCTGAGGATCTTTCTAATCTAAAAATTACGGAACTGCATTATCATCCCTTAAATGGTTTTGATGGACCAGACACTATTAGCGGAAAAGAATTTGAGTTTATAGAATTAAAAAATATTGGTTCCACTGAACTTAATTTATCAAACTCACTTTTCACGAAAGGAATTGATTATGTTTTCTCAAAAGGAACAATAATCTCAGCCGGAGAAATTTTTGTTTTGGCATCAGATTCTACAAAATTTAATAGTAGATATGGTTTTCTCCCCAATGGAGAATATGTTGGACAATTAAACAATGGTGGAGAAAAAATTGAATTTACTAATGCTACAAACCAGATAGTTTTTTCGTTTGAATATGATGATAAGTCTCCTTGGCAAGAAGAAGCTGATGGTGAAGGATATTCTTTAGTAGCTTCAAATACAAACCCAACTGGTAATCCGGGAAATGCAACATATTGGAAAACATCTGGAAGTATTGGTGGCTCTCCCGGAACAGATGATATTGTCTCGTCTGTTTTAAAAGAACAAAATGATATTAAAACTACTTTTGAATTGGAACAAAATTATCCAAATCCATTTAATCCAACAACCACAATAAAATATTCAGTTCCTGTAGTGGACGCAAACTTTGCGTCCACTACAATAAAAATTTATGACGTTCTTGGTAGGGAAATAGCAACACTCATAAACCAAAATCAGAAGTCAGGCAATTATGAAATTACTTTTGATGCTAGTAATTTTGCAAGTGGCGTTTTTTATTATCAACTGGTTATAGGTAATAATATTAAAACTAAAAAAATGGTTGTGCTGAAGTAGTTAGTCACTCCTTAAAAAGAGAACAAAATCTTCCAAGTGCAAGTTAGGTTTTCAAAATTCTTCCCAAAGCTTAATCTGGCAATCCCTCATAAGCTTTGGATACCTTAAAACCATTTACACAAAAGTAGTTACACTACCGTAAATTTATTAAAGTCAGATTTTCTGTGAATATATTGTATAACACAACTATCCGAAAGTTTTTATTATATGAAACAAAAACTGTAAAAATGGAATAAAAACAAAGAATAAGTGAGGTTTTTCTAAAATACTTATTTTCTTAATATATAGTAATAAAGTTCGTTTTTAGTTCATTTACATAATTTATTTTTATTTTCTCAAAACTTTCGGATAGCAGTGATTGTATAATAAATTTATTAGAATATTCATTTAATCCTCTTTACCAAGAAGAATACAGATTAGCAAAATAAAGTTTGATTTGTAATTTTTCAGAAATATACTTGTGTTTAGCAAATCTTTCTTTTCATTTTACTGCATACTGATTTGCATAATTCGCATAGTAACTTGCGGTTTTGAGTTTCTATTAAGTTCCCTATAAAGAGGTGAGCAATGTATGTTTAATTGTTCGGATATAAAACTAATTTTATGTCCGGCTTTTAGTAGAACTGATATTTGATATCTTTGTTCTTATCTAAGGTGGTTATATCTTTTATTTTCCATCCGACTAAAATATTCTTTTTTAATTTACCGGGGGTTAACCCCGATAAATTAAATGTTATTTTGTTGCACTTTCTAATTGAAGCTTAGAACTCTTCCAAATCTACTTTCTCAATATGTGCAACTTTTTTTCCTAAAAACAGATTTACAACTTGTTTAAACTTTTTTGGTGTATCACTTACATAAAATTTGTGCTGACCAATATTTTTAGAACTATTTATGAGTCCAATTCCATTCAAATAGTTTTGAACTTCGATTGAAGCTACTGCTCCTGAATCAATCAGTGTTACTTTTTCTCCAATAGTTTCTTGAATTATTTCTCGAAGTATTGGGTAATGTGTACAACCAAGAATTAATGTGTCAATATTTTCTTTTTTAAGTTCTGCCAAATATTCTTTTGCAATAAGTTTTGTTGCCGGATGCTCTATCCATCCTTCTTCTGCAAGGGGTACAAATAGTGGGCATGCTTTTTCAATAATCTTTACTTTTGAATCCAAGCTAAGTAAGGTTTTTGAGTATGCTTTATTTGAGATTGTTGTTTCGGTTCCAATAACACCAATCTTTCCAGTAGTAGTTTTTTCAATTGCTGATTTTGCTCCGGGACTTATCATTCCAATTATTGGTATTTGAAATTGTTCTTGTAAAGTATTAAGTGCAATTGATGAAGCGGTATTACAAGCTACAATAATTAACTTAACATTCTTTTTTGCCAAAAACTTTGCATCTTGTAAAGCATATTCAATAACAGTTGAGTTTGATTTTGAACCATAAGGCACACGTGCTGTATCTCCAAAATATATTATATTTTCATTTGGTAAAAAAGATTCGATACTTTTTACAACTGTTAATCCTCCAACGCCCGAATCAAATATACCAATAGGATTTGTTTTGTTCATAAAGTTCATTTTAACTTATTGCTTCTAAAAGTTCTAATTTAATAAATTCAAACTCGGAGTTTAGAATTTTTTTACCATCATTTTTTAATACATAAAAAGTGTCAATTACATTATCAACGTGCGTGGAAATTTTTGCTAAATAAATTGTTAATCCTAGTTCAACCATTTTATGTGTTAGTTCATAAAGTAAACCAATTTTATCCGGTGAATGTACATCAATAATAGTAAACTGTTCATGGTCTTCAAACTTCACAGTAATTTTTTGAGTATTACTTAGTTTTGCTTCTTCTAATCTTTTCCATTTGCTTTTTACTTTTTCAAATTCTTTATTAATTATTAGTTTACCGTCCATTATTTCAGATAAAGAGTTAGCTATTTTGTTATGACGTGATTCATCAATAATTTCTTGCGTTCTAAAATCCGTTACATTAAAGCTATCAATAACAAAATTGTCTTTCCTTGTAAATATTTTTGCATCATGAATGTTTAAATCATTTACTGACAAAGCACCACATAATTTTGACAGAAGTGATTCTGAATCTTTTGTAATTACTGTAATATTTGTGAATGCATTTGTATCTTTAAAAAAGACAGATAACTTTGAACCTTTTTCTATTTCTTTTATGTGCTGGTCTATTTCTTTTTGGGTAAAATGAAACATATAACTCATGTCATCTAATTGTTCAAGATGTTCAACCATAGAATTGTCATCGGACATTTCTCCACTTTCCAAAACCTCAATTGATTTTGCATAAATTAATTCTCTTCCAGTAAGCTGTTTTTCTAACATGGATTTTGATTTTACATAAAGTTCATTTAGTAAATCGTCTTTCCATTGTGTCCAAACCACAGGGCTTACTGCTGATAAATCTGCAAAGGTTAAAAGGTAAAGCATATCTAAATATTCAACCGATGGAAATATTTTAATAAAATTATCTAAAGTTTCAGGATCATTTATGTTTCTTCTAAATGCAATTTGTTCCATTGTTAAATGATGTTTAACTAAAAACTTAACCATCTCAATTTCTTTCTGTCCATAACCTAAGCGTTCCATTACTCCAATAGAAATATCAGCACCAATAATTTCATGTCCGGCAAGGCTAATTGGTTTTGCAATATCGTGTAAAAGTATTGCCATATATAGTACATCTTTAGAAGGAATTAATTTAAATATTTTACTTAAATTATTTTCTTTATCATTTAATAATTCAACATTCTGTAATGCAATTAAAGTATGTTCATCTGCTGTATAGCAATGGTAAACACCCGGTTGAAAAAAACCTATAAGATCTTTAAACTCTTTAAGGAGAATACTTAAAAATCCAAACTCATTCATAACAGAAAGTGTTTTGCCAACGTTTGAAGATAGCTTTAACATTTCTCTAAAAAAAACAGAGGAGGTACTTTGAACTTTATTTGTTTCTTCAAAGATATGAATGCTTTCAATAATTAGAGAACGTAAATTTTTCTCAAAACTTGCATCGTTCATTGCTCTATAGTAAAAGCCCCTCATAATTTCTGAAATAGTTAAAGATCTGTCATTTACAAACAAGAGAATTTTACCCTTAACATGAAAATCATCATCTAGCTTTATATCTAAATAATCTGATATTGGATTAGCAATTTCTTGACGATATCTCTTCATCATCGTTTTTGAAAAACGATTTAGTATTGTTGCTGAATTAAAATACTGCAACATAAATTCTTTCCAAGAATTTTCATCATAACCAATTTTCAATGCAATTTTTTGCTGATTTACAAATTCTAATCTATCGTTTTTTCTTCCTTCGGTTAAGTGTAAAAGGTTACGTGTCTTTAGAATTAGTTTATAACTGTCAGTCAATCTTTTTTTTGCTTTATAGTTAATAAAGTTATCTCGAAAAAGAATTTCTATAAATCTTTGTGTGTCTGTAATTTCGTCTTGTTGCGAAAGAATATGTTTGTTCTTAATTGAATGCATCCATTCAACGGCATGAATATCCCTAAGTCCGCCAGCCGTAAATTTTACATTTGGCTCTAATACTTTTGGGGAGTAACCATACTTTTTATATCTGGTTTCTACATCTTCAAATAAATCAAAAATAAATTTTTCTTTGTTGGTTTTTTCAATTTCATCAAAAAGTTTATTATTCCATTCGTCATAAATTTTCTTATTACCATAAATAAAACGAGTTTCAAAAAATTGCGTAAATGCATGAAGGTCTTCATTCATAAATTTCTTTATATCGGAAAATTCTCTTACTGTATGCGAGACATCAATCCCGGCATCCCATAATTTTGTAACACAACTTTGAACATCCTTTTGACGTTCATCTAACTTTGGAAAAATAAACATCAAATCAATATCGGAGTAAGGTGAAAGTTCTCTTCTGCTAAAACCGCCAGTAGCAGCTAATGCACAGTGAGTTCTTTCTTTTTGTATTAGTCGTAATATGTACTCTTCAACAAGTAAGCTGTGTTTTACACAAAAATTAAATGAATTCTTAGCAAGAGTTTTATTGTTAAATAATTTCTCTCGTTCAGCTAAGAATTCATTTTTAATATTTTGAAAATCTGTCATATATAATTATAGTTTTTTAAATCTTGCCTGAAAAAATCTTAAATATTTTGGTTCGTATATCATCTTCAAACCTTTAATAGATTTTCTGTTTTGATATACAGAAGCTATTGATTCAACAGTAACATCAATATGTGCTTGCGTATAAACTCTACGCGGAAATGTTAAACGAACTAATTCTAACTTTGGATAATTATGTTTTCCGGTCTCTGTATTTCTTCCAGCAGAAACAACACCACGCTCCATAGCACGAACTCCTGAATCTAAATAAATTTCTACAGCAAGAGTTTGTGCAGGAAATTCATCTTGTGTTAAATGTGAAAGAAATCTTTTTGCATCAAGAAATATTGCATGACCGCCAATTGGTTTTACAAATGGAACTCCGTACTTAGCCAACTCTTCACCACAATATCTTACTTGTCCTATTCTTGCATGAATATTATCGTATTGAACCATCTCTTCAATGCCTATTGCCATTGCTTCCATGTCTCTTCCGGCAAGTCCTCCATAGGTGTGTAATCCTTCATAAATCACTACCATATTTCTGGCTTCTTCGTAAACTTTCTTGTTTCTTGTTGCAATTATTCCACCTATATTAACCATCAAATCCTTTTTTGCACTTACCCACATTCCATCAAAGTAGGAGTTTATTTCTTTAAATATTTGAGGAATAGTTTTTTTCGCAAATCCAATTTCTCTTTCCTTTATAAAGTAAGCATTTTCTGTTGCCCTTGTTGCATCAAACCAAAGTTGTATTCCATTTTTTTCGCAAACAGATTTTACTGCTTTAAGGTTTTTCATTGAGAAGGGTTGACCGCCTGCCATGTTTACCGGACCAGCCATAAATACATAAGGGATTTTTTTTGCTCCAACTTTTTTAATTAGGTCTTCTAACTTTTGTATATCAATATTGCCTTTAAATGGATGTTCATCTATTGGATTATGAGCTTCGTCTATAATTACATCAACAAATGTTGCTCCGGCTAATTCCTGATGCAATCTTGTAGTGGTAAAATACATATTTCCCGGAATATAGTCTCCCGGCTTAATAAGTATTTGAGAAACCATATGTTCGGCAGCTCTTCCTTGATGCGTTGGAACAAAGTAAGGATAGCCATAGTATTTTTTTATATTTTCCCAAAGATGGTAGAAGTTTTTACTTCCGGCATAGGCTTCATCTCCCATCATCATACCTGCCCATTGCCTATCACTCATAGCGTTTGTTCCACTATCAGTTAGTAAATCAATATAAACATCATCAGATTTTAGTAGAAAAGTATTGTAGCCTGCTTTTTTGGCTGCAGCTTCACGCTCTTTATGTGTTGTTACCTTTAATGGTTCAACAACTTTAATTTTATATGGTTCTGCCCAGCTTCTTCGTGTAATTTTTTTCTTAGCCATTTTTTACCTCGTTATGTTTAATTAAAATTTATTAATAATTTTTATTTGTTACTAACAAACTATGCGAAGTCATTGCTAAGTACTTATAAATAAGAATTTCTCTAAGCATTACGCTTGAGGAATATAAATTTTGAGAGAATAACATATAAGTTTTCTTTTTAAGAAAATATCTATTTAATTTAAACTACCTAAACTAAAATCATCTTCATCAATAAAATCATCTTCATCAATAAAATCATCTTCATCAAATTCAACTTCAATTACTGAAGAAATACCTCCTCGGGTATTAAATTCTGCTGTAATTTTCATAAAGCGTGGTTTGCATTTCTTAACTAAATCATCTAAAATTTTATTTGTTACGCTTTCAAAGAATATGCCATCGTTTCTATAAGAATTTAAGTAAAATTTTAGCGACTTTAATTCTATACAAAGTTCATCCGGAATGTACTCCAAAGTTATTGTAGCAAAATCTGGCTGACCAGTTACCGGACATACAGATGTAAACTCATGAGAAGTATGTTCAATATAGTAATCTCTATCTTGATATTCGTTTACAAATGTTTCTAATATTTTTATTTTGTCATTCATTATGTTCCTTTTTCTATTCTAAATAATTAGGAATTTCTTTATATGCAATTGGATCAACCATGCCAAGACTTTGAAAGCCCCGCAACCTTAATCCGCAACTGTCGCAAACTCCACATGCTTCGTCTTCATTAGCATAGCACGACCAAGTTAACTCTAATGGAGCTTTTAATTCAAGACCTAATTTAATTATTTCTTTTTTATTCATGTTAATTATAGGTGTTTTAACATTTATTTCTGTCTCAGGCTTATTTCCTAAATTTATAGCAGCTTCAAAAGCACTAAAAAAATCTGGACGGCAATCGGGATAGCCGGAAGAATCTTCAAAAACTGCTCCAATAAAAATTGAGTTTGCTTGAATAATTTCTGCCCAGCTTGCACAAGCAGAAAGTAAATTTCCATTTCTAAATGGAACATAGGAGGTTGGAATTTCTTTGTTGTGTAAATCCGCTTCTGCAATTTTAATTGAACTATCTGTTAGCGATGATCCACCAATCTTTTGAAAGTGCGAAAAATCAATTACCATTCTTTTCTCAACTTCAAAATAATCTGCAATTTTGTTAAATGATTCTAACTCTTTTTCCTCTGTTTTTTGTCCGTAGTTAAAATGAGCCAACGCTAAATCATATTCTTTGTTTGCAATAGCTGTTATAACGCAACTATCTAATCCTCCACTTACTGCTATTACTGCTAATTGTTTTTTCAAAATTTCTTCTGCCAATTTTTTAAGTTATTATTTAAGTAAGTAAATATAATTATTTAACTTGATATGCCACATCTTTGTGTAATTATTTTTGTATGTTGATTTCAATTTTAAACTGACTTTATGATTTTTAGATGGAATACTATAATTTACATCTGGATAACCCCCAAATTAGATTTATTAATAAAGCTATTGAAGCATTAAGAAATGGTGATGTTATAATTTATCCTACCGATACGGTTTATGGTTTAGGGTGTGATATTTTTAATAGAAAGGCTGTTGAAAGAATTTATGACATTAAGAACGAAAGTAATACAAAGCTTTTCAGTTTTATTATCCCCGATTTAAAAGATATAGCTAAGTATGCTAAAGTTTCTAATTATGCTTATAAAATAATGAAAAAATTAACTCCCGGACCTTATACTTTTGTTCTTCCGGCTTCAAGAGAAGTACCAAAAAAACTATGGACAAAAAGAAAAACAGTTGGAATAAGAATCCCTAATAACGAGATTGCTTTAACTTTAACAAAAGAATTGGGAAACCCTATAATTAGTACAAGTGCAACAACAAGGAGAGGGGAGTTGCTTTATAATCCTCTCGAAATTAAAAATATTTTTAATGTTCAAGTTGATTTGATGCTTTCAATGGGAGCATTAGATGGAACTCCTTCAAGTATAATTGATTTAACCAGAGAAGAGGCTGAAATAATTAGAGAGGGTTCTGGAGACTTATCCTTTTTGAAATATTAAGTAAAAGTTTGATGCTTTAAGTTTAATGGAACATTTATATTTTGTATTTGTAATATGAGAACTATTATTTAAGGAAAGTTTTATGAAAAAAACGGCACTAGAAATTTATGCACTTGCAGTTTGTTTTATTGGAGTTGTCGCTTTAGTTGTATCATTGGGGATTGGAATTTTTAGTTCAATTTCAATTATGTTCCCGGATTTTGCAGTTGACCAATGGCAATATGAGCAACATCAATCGAATGAAAAGTTTTGGCAAAATCATCCAAACCGCTATCCACCAGAAAAGAATGGAGAGATGAAAGAAAAACCTCCGGAAGAAGAGCTTACCAAAATGAGGAAGGAAAGTTATGGGTTAGTACTCCAAAACGAAAAACGGAGTGGAGCACAAGCTTTAGTATATTCAATAATTTTCTTTATTATTTCCTCTATTGTGTTTTATATTCATTGGAGGATTTATAAAAAAGAGGCTAGCTAAAAGATACTAGATGAAAAAGATACTGGATTCTGGATAAAAAAGAAAAGCTGGATTTGCTTTGGACTTTTATGATTTTTGTTTCCACTCTTAATAAAATTATTAAGTTTTCCCCTAGTAAAATTAAGTCATTAAGTATATCATTAAACAATTCAGCATCCTTCAAAGAACCGGTATCAAACAAAGTTTCTAAATGATCAGTCGTTTCATCATTTGAGCCTATTGAATAAGTTAGAAATTTAATAAAATCATTTTTGTAAATTCTACGTCCTTATCCTTCAACAATATTATCTTTTGTCGATTTTGATGATCTCCTAATTTGGTTTCCTACTTCATACATTTCAAATTTTGGTAAATCATCTAAAGTCATTTTATGTATTTTAATAACTATCGTTCTTGCCAAGCCCCATATTCCTAAATTTTTATAACTCAATTCTTCAACCCTATTTTGTTTTTATCAAGCATCTTTCACATCCAGCTTACTCTTCTCTATGAAAAACTAGTGAGCTTGCTTGGCGTGTTGGCATCATAATTATTTCTGCAATATTAGTATGTGCTGGACGCGTTGCACAGAAGACTACAGTTTCAGCAACATCTTTCCCAGTTAGAGGAGTAATTCCTCTATATACATTTTTAGCCTTTTCTTTATTTCCGAAGAATCTTACATTGCTGAAATTTGTTTCTACAGCTCCAGGATCAACTGTACTAACTTTAATGTTTTTATCAATCACATCCATTCTTAACGATTTTGTAATAGCACCAACTGCATGTTTTGTAGCACAATAAACATGTCCTTTGGGGTATGCTTCATGTCCGGCGGTTGAACCAATATTTATAATGTGTCCATTTTTTCGTTTTATCATTCCATTAATAATACTACGAGTAACGTAAAGTAAACCTTTAATATTTGTATCAATCATTTCTTCCCAATTATCTACGTTGTCCTCATAGAATTTGTTTACACCTTTTGCTAACCCGGCATTGTTAATTAAAATGTCAACGGCTTCCCAAATTTTTGGTAATGATTGTATAGCGTTTTGCACAGCAGTGTTATCTCTAACATCTAATTCTAAGATATAAGACTCAGTTTTAAATTTGTTCTTTAAGCTAAGTGCAATTTCATTTAATAAATCTTTTCTTCTTGCAGATATTATTAGTCTGGCTCCTTCTTTTGCAAAATGTTCTGCACAAGCTTTACCTATTCCCGATGATGCACCTGTAATAAAAATAATTTTGTCTTTAAGCGAACTCATATTTATATGCCCTTTTGTAAAAAAGAAATATGTATTTATAGAAAAAACAACCTTTCAGATTTTAATTTTTAGTTAAAAAGCTTTAACAATTTACTTGTAAAATAGAAATATGCTTCAAAGTGAGATAAAGTCTTAACTTCTTTTATGCTGTTTGTCACACAATGAAGCAAATTCATATCTTTTAGCTAAAACAAGCTAAACACTAATAAACAAGTGCCGATAGTAGTTGTAGAAATTAAAAATGGGAGTAATAAAATGACACAATCAATATCAAACATATCCAATATAAAAGTACTAAGTTATTCAGAAAAATTAGAAAAAATAAATAAAGTAAAATATAATATAAGCGTAGTTTACTTTGCAGCAGTAACTATTATGATGACAGCTTTGTTTATCTAGAGATATTTATTTAGTAATAAGGTAAGTAACAGTATAACCGGAAAAAGAAATGAAACAATGGTTAAGCTTTTTTCGAAATTCTTTTTTATATCTACAACAATTTTATACCAAGTATAAAACATAAAAGCCTCTAACAAACTGGTGCTAAGATAGTAGTTATAATCAAACTCCAAAATTTTATTTATAATAAATGTAAGCATCATAAAAGCAATTAAAGTCAAATCAATTCCCGAATAAAGAGTTCTTTTCCCCATAAAAGCTTTCCATCTTAAAATCATAGTTAAAGAGATAAAGAATCCTAATAAGTAAAAACTGCCATTATGAATTACTTCCAATAAATTAAATTTTAGATCTGGCACATCTATAAAAGGTATGCTTAATTTGGAAACAATAAAGAAAATAGAAAAGTTAATAAAAACTCCTAAATGGTTAATTGATTCTATTTCCTTTGGCTGAAAAAGTGAAATTAAAAATAATACGAAAGTTGCAATTGTTAAAAAGACTATTTCATGAGAGTTTAATGATGTAGCAAATGAGAAAGAAACTATAGAAATAATTCCCAATAATATTCCTGAAGTAAGTAAAAATATTTTTATAATAAAAAAAATATTTTTCATATGTAAATTTTTTATGCCACGGAAGAGCTTATCCATAACAAAACTCATTTTAAACTTTAGCAATAAAGGTTGGATGGCTATTAGCAATGCACCGAACATAATAAAGACAACTGTTGATTGAATCCTGAAATTTTTCAAATAAAACAAGGAAATCAAAATAAATATTAATGAAAAGATTAAAATTACAAATACGGTTATTTCGTGACTAACAATACTTTTTTGTAAAATATGATGCTGGTGTTTTCTATCTGCCAGAAATGGGTCAGTCTTCTGAACAATTCTAAGAAAAAAAACTTTTACAGTATCAAGTATTGGAACAGCTAATAGTATTAGGGGAAATGTAAGATCTAGAACCGATTCATGATAATTTATTGAGGTAAGACATGAAATAAATATTAAAAAAAAGCCTAGTATCAATGCTCCAGTATCTCCTAAAAAAACACTTGCCGGAAAAGCATTAAACCTTAGAAAGCCCAACAAACTACCTAACAAACTTACAGTTAACAAAATAATAAACACATCATTTTTTCTTATAGCCAAAACAAGTAGTACTGAAAATACTAATAAAGCAAATCCACTTGCTAACCCATCTAACCCATCTAAAAAATTTACTGAGTTTACTGTACCAATTATAAAAAGTAATAAAATTAAATAGTCATAAGGTGTTGAAAATGTTATTCCGAACAAAGAGACGGATGAATAAAGTGGTTGTAAATAATAGACCAAAATTACTGCAGATATATTTTGAATTATAAACTTTACAAATCTATTAAGATTAATTACATCATCAACAATGCCGGCAAATACCAAAATAGTTGCAGAGATAATAAATAGCTTTATTGAATTAAAATCATCAGCAAAGGCGTTTATCATTGTAAGAACAACTAGAAAAATAATTAATCCACCCATTCTTGGAATTACATCTTTATGTATTTTTCTTCCTCCAGGTGAATCAACAATTTTTGTTTTCCTTAAAAAGGAAATAAAAAAAGGAGTTAAAAAAAGAGTAGTAACAAGACTTGTAAAAAAAACTAAAAGAAAAGTCATTTATAAACACAATTTATTTTCAAACTATTATAGCTTTGTTTTTTTTATTTAAATATTTAGGAGGATAGTAGTAATATAAGCTATTTATATTCGTTTCTCAAATAAAGGAATAGTCAATTAAATTTCCACTTCATTTAGAATAGTATTGAAGTTACTTATTCCACCATCCTTTAATATTCCTTCAGCTATTTTTAATTGAGGAATTAGAGTTTGGTTTGCTCTAACAATTAAAATTACTGTATCAACATTTTTTGCAATTTCTGTAGTTCCTTTTAGTGAACTAAGAGAAGAAGTATCATAAATAATATAATCAAATTCAGAGTTAACTTTTTTTATAAAGTCTTTCATTCTTTCTGAAACGATAATTACTGCTGGATTTTGTGTCAGTTCAATACTGGTAATTAAACTTAAGTTTTTAATATCTGTTGTCTTAATAGTACCTTCAAAATCTTTTTTCTTAAATAAATAGTGTGGCAAAGAGTGTGATGATGATACATTTAAAATTTTATCTAACGCTGGAGTTTTAAAGTTTATATCAACAAGTAAAACCTTTTTATCTTTATTTGCAATAGCAATTGCGGTAGCAATGTTTGCTGCAACCAATGTTTTTCCTTCTTGTTCAGTACTACTTGTTACTAATAAAGTTTTGATTTCTTTTTCTAAATTGCCATACTTTAAAAAGGAAACAATATTTTGAAATGCTTTTATAAACTTGTTCTCATTAACACTAAGATTAATTTGAGAATGTAATTCAATTGTTGAAGAAAAACTATTTGGAATTTTTGGTATCTGTGAAATAACTTTGAAACCTGCTTTTTCCAAATCATCAGCAATTGCAATATTATTAACAGATGTGGTGGATGTATATATAACCCAAAAGACTCCTAGTAATAAACCACCAAGAATTCCTATCAATAAATTTAATGTTGCATTAGGCGAAAAATAAGTTGGTGGAGTAATTGCTTTTGTAATAGAATCTATTTCAGATAGGTATTTGTCTTCTTTTCCTTTTAGTAAAATTTCCTTACTTTTAAGTTTTATACCTAATTTAGTATTAAATTTCTTTGCTCTTATCAATCTTGCTAGTTCAATATATCGTATAGGAATTACATTAAATTTATTTTCTAAACTAGTTAATAAATTGTAAATAATTGATTTTGAAAAATCTATTGCATTTATTTCAGTGTTTGTTTCTTCAATTTTCCAAACTAGATTTTTAAGTGATGAGGAATTAGGTGTATCTGTAAATTTATTTTCAACTAAATTAAAAACTATATTACGTAATTTATTGTTAAGCGAATCAATATTTTTATTTGTATTTAATTCTTTCCATGGATATTTAACATTCAGATTACTAATGTTCTTTATTGCTAAGGTCATCATTTCTTCTGTTTTTATTTTCTCCATTAGGCTTTTTATATTTCTTATATCAGTATTATCTATAGCAAAAATGGTAGAATTTATATCTGCAAATTCTTTCCCAAGTATATTTTGCAAATAACCTAAATAAGAAATAAAATGATTATTATCAAATTCAACACTTTCTAATTCTGCCTCTAATTCTGCAATTCTATTAACTAACTCTTCATCTTTAGGGCTTAGAGTTTTTAAAGTTGCATTAACAAGATATTCATTCAGATTATTATTATTTCTTTTTATGGCACTAAAGTTTTCTTTTTTTCTTTTTTCAATTACCCTTAAAGTTGATAGGTAAATTTTATTACTGTTGAGAATTGAATATTCACTAAAAGAACTTACAATAGCATTTGCTATCTCAGAGCATTCAATTGAATTTTGCGAAACTACCTTTACTTCAATAGATGTTGAAGATTCATCATTAATAATTTCGGCTGTTTCATTTATCTTTTTTGCATAAGACTTTAGTAGGGTGTTAGAGTTAAGGTCGCTGCTGCCTATTTCCTCAATTACAAAGTTTAATAATGTGAAGTTTGCTCTATTTTCACTTTCAACTAATTTTTTTGCTGCACTTATAAAATTTATATCTGAACGAGCTCTAGTTACTTCGCTTAGTAATGACCCATTATTTTTTAGAAGGGAACTATTTACACTTTTAAATTTGAAATCAATTCTTGCAGAAGACCGATATAATTTTGGCAGAAAAAATGTAATTGCCAACGCTATTAATAATCCAGCTAAAATAAATGAAATAACTATTATTTTTTTTTCTTTTAGGATCGGAACTATAACGCCTAGTGAAATCATGATACAAATCTACAAAATTAAATTAGTTGAAAAATGTTTGTCTCAAAATAAGATTTATTTAGAACTTAAAAAACATAAATATTATTAATACTGTTTACTAAAAATAATTTCATAATGTTATTGCTAATATAAAAATAATTAAGAAGACAAATAAAATTTCGACTATATAAAGGGGGAAAGAACAGATACAATTCAGTTGTTTTACAAACAACAAATGAAAAAATCGAACTAAATTATGATAGATATTACAAGCAAGAACAATAAAAGCTTAATAGATGAAATTGAAGCTCTTAAAGAAGAAAATGAACATCTTAAATTTCATAACGATGAAACAAAAGAAATTCTAAAACTTAAAATTGCTGCTTTGGATTCTTCAACAAATAGTATTGTGATTACAGATTCTGTTGGGGATATCATTTGGGTAAATCAATCGTTTACAAAAGTGACTGGTTATCATTTAGAAGAAATAATTGGTAAGAACCCAAGTTTTTTACAATCCGATAAAACTCCTAAAAGCACATATATAAATTTGTGGAAAACAATTATTTCTAGAAAAGAATGGAAGGGAACTTTTATAAACAAAAAGAAAGACGGAACTTTATATGAAGAAAATGTAAAAATAACTCCTATCCTCAACTCCTTAAATGAAATACTTTATTTTATTGGAGCTAAACAAGATGTTACAGAAATTAATAAAAGTGAAGAAGCCTTAAATGAGACTTATATTAAATACGAAGAACTTTCATACATTTATAACCAAAGTCCGGCGGTTGGTTTTTTATGGGCAACCGATAAAAAAAACACAGTTGAATTTATAACCGATAACATTAAACAATTTGGCTATACACCGGCAGACTTTTATGAAGGGGATATAAATTTTTTTGATATAATCTTTGAAGATGATAAGAAAAAAGTTCTAAAAGAAATTAGGAAAGCCATTAAGAAAGGAACGGAACGATTAAAGCAACATTATAGAATAATAAATAAATCTGGAGAAATTCGTTGGGTTGATTCTCATTTGTTTGCTCGCTTTAGTGAAAATGAAGTTGCTACTCATTTACAAGGTGTGTTGCTAGATGTAACTGAAAAGAAAAAAGCTGAAGAAGAATCAAAGTCTCAGATTGAACAATTAATGCAAGCAGATAAAATGATTGCACTTGGCACGCTAGTTTCTGGTATTGCTCACGAAATTAACAACCCAAATAATTTTGTAATGCTAAATACTCCATTGATAGAAAAAGTTTGGTTTAGTATTTTACCAATTTTAGAAAAGCATTATGAAAAAAATGGAGATTTTAGTGTAGGAAATAAATTAAAATATTCAAAAATAAAAGATTCAATGCCACTACTTCTTGGTGGAATTTTTGATGGAAGTCAACGAATAAAAAACATTGTAACCGACTTAAAAAGTTTTGCAAGAAAAGATATATCGGGGTATAAACAACAAGTAGATCTTAACAAAGTGATTCAAACATCAGTAAATTTAACTGCTAATTTAGTGGCAAAATCTACAAATAATTTTAGTGTAAAGTATTGTAATTCTAATCCAATTATTAAGGGTAACAAACAAAAGTTAGAGCAAGTAGTAATAAACCTAGTAGAAAATAGTTGCCAAGCATTAACTGATAGGAAGCAAAAAATTCAAGTTGAAGTAATTAAAGAAGAAAATTATATTTTTATAAAAATTGGAGATGAAGGAAGTGGAATGACTGATGCAACAATTAGAAAAATTACTAACCCTTTTTTTACAACAAAACGTAGTAGTGGCGGTACCGGATTGGGACTTTCAATTTCTTCAAAAATTATTGACCTTCACAAGGGAACATTAAAGTTTGCCTCTAAACTAGATGAAGGAACAAAAGCAATAGTTAAACTTCCTGTTTATCAAAATGAAAGCGAGTAAGCAATGAATGAAATGAACAATAATATAGAAATAAAATATCCTGCAGAGCCAATCTTGTTGATTGATGATGAAATTAATTTATTAAACTCTTTTGATCTCACTCTTGCTGAAAGTGGAATAGACAATACAGTTTTATGTAACGATAGCAGAGAAGTAATTGGAATTCTAAAAGAAAAAAATTTTTCACTTATACTATTAGATTTATCAATGCCTCATATCCGTGGAGAAGAATTGTTAGAAAAAATCTCTCCCGAATTTCCCGAAATACCGGTAATAATTGTAACCGGAGATACTGAAATTGAAACTGCTGTACATTGTATGAAGTTAGGTTCTTTCGATTACATTACCAAACCCGTTGAACCTAATAGATTAATAAATCAAATAAATAGGGCATTAGAAATAAATGAACTTAAGAAACAAAATTTATTACTAACAGACAGAATATTTTCTGATAATCTAGAAAACCCAAATGCATTTGATGAAATAATAACTCAGAACGAAAAAATGAAATCTTTGTTTCAATATATGGAAGCAATTTCCGGAACTCGCGAACCTATACAAATAACGGGTGAAACAGGTGTTGGCAAAGAATTGATTGCAAAAGCCCTTCATAAATTGAGTAAAAGAACCGGAAGATTTGTTGTAACTAATATTGCCGGATTAGATGACCAAATGTTTTCCGATGCGTTGTTCGGTCATAAAAAAGGTGCATTTACAAATGCTAACCAAGACAGAAAAGGTTACATTGAAATGGCTAATGGTGGAACAATATTTCTTGATGAGATAGGCGATTTAAATCCTCAATCCCAAGTAAAGCTTCTTCGGTTATTGCAAGAAAAAGAATATTACCCACTTGGGAGTGATGACCCTAGATTTACTGATGCTTTAATTGTTGTTGCAACAAATAGAGACTTACATAAAATGGTTCAAGATGGAGAGTTCAGGAAAGACCTTTATTATCGATTAAATGTACATAAAGTTAAACCAATTTCTTTAAAAGATAGACTAGATGATCTTCCAATATTAGTAGATCATTTTTTAGAGTTAGCTGCAATGGATTTGAACAAGCCTAAGCCAACTCCTCCTCATGAACTAATAACACTTTTATCTACATACTCATTCCCAGGCAATATCAGAGAATTACAATCAATGATTTATGATGCAGTTAGTACGCACAAATCTAAGATAATGTCTTTATCAGTTTTTAAAAAACATATTTCTGAGCATAGAATAAATGAGCCTCAAGAAACTAATACTGATATGAAACCAACTGAAACAAAATTTGGAAATCAGCTACCAACCCTAAAAGAAATACAAAGCGACTTAGTAAAAGAAGCAATGAAGCGTTCTAACAATAACCAAAGTATTGCCGCAGATTTACTTGGCGTTACAAGACAAGCACTAAACAAACGAGTTGGACAACTAAAAAAAACCTCCTAAGAACAAAAATAAATTCTGTAAATCTAAATAAGATGGCATCTTTAAAGTACCAATTACAAAACTATTCCATATCTTGAAATCTATAGTAAATCTCCCATTTGTCTCGGTTCTTCCGGAGTTTACTAAAGTCGGTTTAACACAAATTAGAAATACCTCTTTCCTTTCTAAAATTCAATTAGTAAGTGTAAAAAAATACTATTTAATTTACCGGAGTTAATCCCCAGAATTAAAAAAATATTTTAGTCGTATGGAGAATAAAAACATAACCACCTTAGCCAAGAACCATGCTATCAAACATCAGCCTTATTAAAAGCTGGAGTAAAAATAAGCTTAATTACTGAACAACTTAATTTGCATCGTTCAACATTATATCAAGAGTTGAAAAGGAACTCACTAAAAAGAGCTTCATAATGCTAATTATGCAAATCAGTACGCAGAAATAAGAAAAGAAAGATTTACTAAAACAAGAAAACTAAATTGAAAACAGAGCAATGAACCCACTAGATGAGAAAACTAAATACTAAGAATGCAAAACAACTAGCAAAGTAAACAATACGGTGCTTACTCCTTACAAGGAATAGGTTAATTCTATTACTTCTGATAATGGTACTGAATTTGCTTAACACAAGTATATTTCTGAAATAAATCTTAAATTAAATAACGGACATAGAAAATTATTAAACTTTAATAACCTAACGAAATACTGTAAAATAATTTTCCTTACTCTGTCGCACTTGGGAGGTAAATCTATATAGAAAAAATAATAATTTTCTAGTTCTTGACATTCCCTTTCTATTCAATTACATTTACAGGCTAAATAAAAATCCCTTTTCATAGAGGAGCGTAAGTGAAACAAGAAAAAATTACACGATTTATTAAAACAGAAGATGCTGATAGAAAATGGCATGTTATAGATGCTAACAATTTAGTACTCGGAAGACTTGCAACTAAAGTGGCCACAATTATTAGAGGTAAACACAAACCAATTTTTACTCCTAATATGGACACTGGTGATTTTGTAGTTGTTGTTAATGCAGAGAAAGTAAAACTGACTGGTAAGAGAGAGCAAATGAAAACATATTTTTCTCACTCAATGTATCCTGGCGGAGTAAAAACTAAAACCTTTGCAGAACTAAAAGCGAAGCAACCGGAATTAATTATTCATAAAGCAGTAAAAGGTATGTTACCTAAAAATAAATTAGGCAGACAATTAATTAAAAAACTAAAAATTTACGCTGGTAGTGAGCATCCGCATTCAGCTCAAAAACCTGAAATACTAAGTTTATAATAATAGGAATATAAATGGCTGATAAAATTTTTGTTGGACGTAGAAAAACTTCAGTTGCTAGAGTTATTCTAAGAAATGGTTCTGGTAAAATAACTGTTAACAAACGCGAATTTGAAAACTTCTTCCCTGTTCAAGATAATAGAGATGATGTTATACTTCCATTTAAGTTTACTGAAACATTAGGCAAATACGATGTTTTGGCTAATGTAAAAGGTGGTGGAGTTCGTGGACAAGCTGAAGCAATTAGACTGGGAATTGCTAGAGCATTGATTGATGGAGACCCTGAACTACGTGCATTGCTAAAACCAGAAGGTTTATTAAGAAGAGACCCAAGAATGGTTGAGCGTAAAAAACCCGGACAACCAAAAGCGAGAAAGAAATTCCAATTTTCAAAAAGATAATTTTTTTTTTGGTGGATATAATTATTATCCGCTATTTCACAACATTACTCATACTTTCGGATTTGCCACCTGTGTCCAAACCTAAAAATGGATGGAAGGCAAAGTTGAAGAAGGTAGAAGTTAAACAGGAGATATTATGGCTAAAATAGATTTAACCTCTCTAATTGAAGCAGGTGCACATTTCGGTCACCTCACACGTCGTTGGAATCCTAAAATGCGTCAGTATATTTTTATGGAAAAAAATGGCATTCACATCATCGATCTAAAAAAAACACAATTATCTATAGAGACAGCGGCAAATAAACTCCGTGAAATGGTCTCCAAAGGTGATACAATTTTATTTGCAGGCACCAAAAAGCAAGCCAAAGGAGTTATTGCAGAAGAGGCTAAACGCTGTGGTATGAACTGGGTTAGTGAAAGATGGCTTGGTGGTATGCTTACTAACTTTGCAACAATTAGAAAAAGTATTACCAGAATGCAAAAAATTGAGAAGATGGAAACTGATGGAACATTTGATAAACTAAGAAAAAAAGAACAACTTTTTAAGATAAGAGAAAAAGAAAAATTAAGAAAAATTCTTGAAGGTGTTGAATCAATGAAAAGAATGCCAAATGCAATTTTTATTGTTGACATCAAAAAAGAGTCAATTGCAATTAATGAGGCACTAAGACTTAACATCCCAATATTTGCTATTGTGGATACAAATTGCGACCCTGAACCTGTGAACTATGTTATTCCGGCAAACGATGATGCAAGTAGAACTGTTGAGGTAATAACAAAAGCTATGGCAGATGCAATTCTTGAAGGTTCTCAAAAATATCAAGAAGTAAAAGCAGAAAAAGCTGCTGAGAAAGAAAAACTTAAAAAACAAGAGAAAGAAGATATAGATAAAAAGAAAGTAGGAAAGCCAAAAATTAGAAAAGTTAAGTTTGATGAAAAAGGTGAGCAAAAAATAGTTAGTGATGAGAAACAAGTTGCTAAGAAAGAAGATAAAATAGTTGAACCAAAGAAAGAAATTGTAGAAGAAAAACCAAAAGAAAAAAAAGTAGTAGTAAAAAAAGAAGAAGCAACTATTGATGATTACTTACCTTGCGAAGATTATAAAGGTGCTGAGGGATTTCATATTTTCTTTAGAGAAGATAGAAACGAACATTATTTTGCATTTAACGATAAAGAGGGGAAAACTTTTTTACGTTCTGAAGGTTATACTACTGAAAAAGCAATGCAAAATGGAATTACTTCTGTAACAAAAAATGCAATTGAAGAAAAACGTTGGGTAAGTGGAACTGCACTAGATGATAAATATCATTATTATGCAATTAAAGCTGGTAACGGACAAGAGATAGGTAGAAGTTGTTATTACAAAACTAAAGATGAAATGGAAAAAGATTTTGCATGGATAAGAAGTGATAAAGCACAACTTGTTAAAGTTGAAGAAAAAAAAGAAGATAAAAAGAATTAAAAAATAAGGATAGATTAATTATGGCAATAACAGCCCAACAAGTTAAAGAATTAAGAGATAAAACTGGTGCAGGTATGATGGACTGCAAAAAAGCTTTAGTTGAATCTGATGGAGATTTTGATAAAGCAATTGAATATTTAAGAAAGAAAGGTGCTTCTATTGCTGAAAAAAGAGCTGATAGAACTGCAAGTGAAGGTATTGTTTTAACAAAACTTTTAAATGATGATGCTTTAGGAATAATTGTAGAAGTTAATTGCGAAACGGATTTTGTTGCTAAAGGAGCTGACTTTGGTAATTTTGCAAATTTTATTTTAGATGCTGTTGTTTCAAATAAACCATCAAATGTAGAAGAATTATTACAACAATCACACAATGGTAAATCTGTACAAGAAGAACTAACTACAATTGTTGGAAAGATTGGAGAAAAAATTGAAGTGTCTAGATTTGCAATTGAAAACTCTGAAGATGGTTTGGTAGTTGATTATATACATCACGGTGCTAAACTAGGTGTGCTTTTAAGAGTTGATAATGTTACAGATGCAAAAGAAGAGTTAGTTGCTTTATCTAAAGATATTTCAATGCAAATTGCTGCTATGAATCCAACTTATACTTATAGAGAAGAAGTAAGTGAAGAAACTCTAAATAAGGAAAAAGAGATATATAAAGAAGTTGCTAAAAAAGAAGGAAAGCCTGAACATATATTAGATAAAATTGCAGAAGGAAGATTAAACAAATTCTTCAAAGAAAATTGTTTGTTTGAACAAGCTTCTGTAAAAGACAATTCGAAATCTGTTGGTAATTTGTTGCAAGATTTTAATAAGCAACATTCAACCAATGCAAAGATTAAATTATTTCATAGATTTCATCTTAGTGATGAAAATAAATAATTTTATTAAGGTCTTATTTTTTAATAAGACCTTTTTTTTATATTGAGGTTAAATTATGACACAAAAAATTAAATTTAAGCGAGTACTATTAAAATTAAGTGGTGAATCATTACTTGGTAATAAAGGTCATGGTATTGATCCGGCAATGTTAGACTTTTTTGCAGAAGAAGTTAAAAAGATACAAAAGTTAAAAGTTCAAGTGGGAATAGTTATTGGTGGCGGAAATATATTTAGAGGATTAAATGCAGGAGAGTCTGGAATTGATAGAGTAACTGGCGATCAAATGGGAATGTTGGCGACTGTAATAAATGCACTTGCTTTACAAAATGCATTTGAAAAACATGGATTAGATACACGCTTGTTGACTTCAATAAATATGGATGAGATTGCTGAACCCTATATTAGAAGGCGGGCAATTAGACATTTAGAAAAAGGAAGGATAGTAATTTTTGGTGCCGGAACTGGACACCCTTATTTTAGTACAGATACTGCTGCTTCACTTAGAGCTGTTGAAATAGAAGCAGAGGTAATTCTAAAGGGAACAAGAGTAGATGGAGTTTATGATTCAGATCCTGAAAAAAACCCAGATGCTTCAATGTTTAAAACAATTACTTACTTAGATGTTTTGAAAAATAATTTACGTGTTATGGATATGACTGCAATAAGTTTATGTAAAGAAAATAATTTACCAATTACCGTTTTTAATATGAATAAAAAAAATAATTTACTAAAAGTTGTAACAGGTAAAAAAGTTGGTTCTGCAGTTACAAATTAGTATTTTTTAATAAAAGTATTGAGGTGATTATGAATCCAATAATAAATGAAGCAAAAGAAAGAATGGATAAAACCATTGAAGCATTTAAAAGTGAAATCTCTAAAATAAGAACAGGGAAAGCAACCACAGCTTTATTGGATGGTATTAAAGTTGACTATTACGGAACTTTAACTCCACTAAATCAAACTGCAAATGTAAGCGTTTTAGATTCGCATACACTTTCTGTAACACCTTGGGATAAGAGTCTTGTAAACGATATTGATAGAGCGATTCTAGTTGCTGATTTAGGTCTTAACCCTGTAAGTGATGGCACAAATATAAAAGTTCCTATACCTCCATTAAATGAGGAACGAAGAAAAGAACTTGTAAAATTGGCTAAAAAATATGGCGAAGATTACAAAATTGCACTTAGAAATATAAGACGTGATGCAAACGAACATCTAAAAAAACTAGAGAAAGATAAAGACCTATCAGAAGATTTGAGACACGATGCAGAAGCTGATATACAAAAAATTACTAATAACCACTCAACAAGAATTGATGAATTAATTAAAAATAAAGAAACTGAAATAATGGAAGTATAGTTTTGAAAGTAATGTAACTATTTTTGTGTAAATGGTTCTAAGATATCCAAAGTTTGTGAGGGCTTGCCCGAATAAGTTTTGGATATTTTTCAAAAAAAATCTCGTATAGTAATGCGAAAAATAATTATTGTTTTGAATCATTAGAGCTTCTGCAAAATAAGAAAAATTTGTCATTCCAACTTGATTGGGAATCCAGGCACCACAAACAATGGATATCCAATTAAAACGTTCAGAGATGACAGCTATGAGATAAAAAACAAGACTATTTATATCCATTTCACTAGTCATCTTATAATTTATTTTGCAGAAGCTCTATTTATTAAGAAATATTTAGGAAAGTCTTAAAATCGGTTTACAAGCTCCAAAAAAAGAAGCCGGACTAGATTAGTTTGATAAACTTGAAGAGAAATGAGGAAGAAATATCCTTACCCGATTAACTCATGGATAAATAATTAGAATAATTTAGTTGAATTTTTTAAGTACCCTGAAGAGATTAGAAAAATTATTTATACTACTAATGTAGTAGAAAACTTACATCGTCAGTTTAGGAAGGTAATAAAAACCAAAGTTTTATTTCCTAATAATGATTCCCCTGTTAAAATTATATATTTAGTTTATAATTATATAGCTAAAAAGTGGACAATGCCTATTAGGTTGAGCGTTTATTTTTTCTCAATTCTCTATTTGTTTTGAGCATAGATTAAAACCTTTTATCAATTAAATAAAAATCCATTTACACAAAATATTTTACAGTCTCTTTTAATAACTTCTTTTGTTTGCTTATATCTCAATAAAATTCTGGGCTGCTTTTTTAAACATTAGAATTAAAATAATCTCTGGTTTTCTTTTCTTCTGTTTCAATATTAGGTTTTACCCAATACTTTACTACACTATCAACACTACTATTCCTAATAGCAATAATAACATCAGCACCAATAATAATTACATCCATTTATTGTTTCATAAAACAAATTTCATTTATTTAGATTAACCAAAATCTTTTGATATTTTGCAGGGTAAATATACTGATATAATAATAATTCAAAATTACTTAAACATGAAAACTTTTAAATATACTTTACTTACAAAATTAATTTATAGATATGCTAATATTCCAGTAACTATAATAATGGTATTATACTTAATTATCTCTATAGTAGGAATTGTTAAAGAATGGATGTTTGTTTTCCCTTTATTGATAAACCTAATGTTGATATATGCATTAAATAAGTTTTATTTTAAAATGTACAAACAATTTCCTTTTGAAATTAAAATTGACAATGAAAAAATGCAATGCTCAAATTTTATGATAAATGATAGAACTGTTCAACTAAATTTAATAGAAGTAGAAGAAATTAAGGGCGGCATCTTTTCAGGAAGAGCTTATACGCCCCTATATATAATTTGGCAGGACAAGCAAATTGGTATTAGTCCACATATAAAAGACTTCAATAAATTACTTGTAATAATTTTAACAAATATTAAAACTGAATTATACGAAGAGCTTTTGGATGAAATAAAAAAGCTTGCCATACCAGTAAAAATGAAAAAAGAGGATAAGAGTTAAAGCAAAGAAGTTCGGTAAAAATATACCGAACTTCTTATAAATAATAAAAACAAAAGATTTTACTTAGGAGGATAAACAGCATCTTGCAATGCTTTGCCAACTCTAAATCTAACTTTAGTTTTTGCAGGTATTACCATAGCCTTACCAGTAGCTGGGTTTCTACCATTACGCTTTTTATACTTTTGAATAAAGAATTTTCCTAAACCAGGAATTGTAAAATCTTTCTTTGCATTTTTAGCAACCAATTCAACAAGTTCATCTAAAAAAGTACTAGCAGTTTTTTTAGTAACATCCAAAGAGAATGCTAAGTGAGCAACTATATCACTTTTTTTATATGGCCCTTTAGGGACAGTTGGTTTTTTTGCAACAACTTTCTTTTTTACAACAACTTTTTTCTTGATTACTTTTTTAACTGCTTTTTTCTTTTCAGCTTTTTTAACTGCTTTCTTTGGAGAAGGCTTTTTCTTTACAACTTTCTTTTTTGCTTTTGCCATTTCTGGTCCTTTTGTTTGTTGGTTAATGAATGCAATGAAAAGATAATAATTTTTACACTAAAAAAAAAAGTTATTTTGTTTTTTAAAACTAGACAATTCTTTCAAAGTACTGATATTATTATGCTTTGTCCGATTCGTAATTACTATTTTTTGCTATCCCCTGTATTCATAGTAGCTTTAGATTTTTGTTACATGCGTTCATTTTTGGTATTTTTATTTTTGTAAAACAATTTAGTGATTACTTATTTATGAATGTTTTTTTGAAATATATTTTAGTCTTAAGCTTTCTATTCTCAAAGTCCTTATATAGTAGAATTAATATTTTTATTCCAGTAACTGATTCTTCTAAAACTACTGTGGTTATTGATTCATCTATCTCTTATGATTTATTAATAGTAGATTCAACAATTACCAAAAGGCGAAAGAATAGTTTCTCAACCCCAACTGATTCAATTAAATTTTATGAAACCATTAAATCTTTTTTAATAAAAAAGAAACAGATAGACTTTTTAGATTATAAACTTTCTGGGAACTTAGTTTCACTACTTCCCCTTAGTTTTCTTAATGATTTAGGACATACTGGTTTGCCGAGTGAACCAAGCTTGTATGGATACGGATTTGGGAATTCATCAATAAATGTAAATGGAGTTCCATTTAATAATAGATGGAAGAATAGTTTTAATTTAAACAATATTCAAACTGAAGGAATTAGAGAAATATCTTTAGCACCTTTACCACGGGGCTTTCTTTTCAACCTTGCAAATAACCCGGCAAGCTTAAATATAAAATCAAACGACACTCTAAAGACATTACCAATTTCAAGAATAAGATATTATCAAGCTTCTAATAATGAGGCATTTATTGATGCAATGTTTAGTGCAAGAGTTATTCCACGACTTGCCATTTCCTTTAGAGCTACAAATATTAGTACTAACGATCGATATAAAAATACTGAGTATAATTCTTGGAAATCAAATTTTAAAATAACTTATAAATTTTCTAACAATTACTATGCTTTCCTTAACTATAATTATTTAAAATCTAATACTAGTTTAAATGGTGGAATTGATATTAATTCGGTTTTGAAACAAACAACTGATTTCGAGTCAATTTTATATAACACTACTTTTGCTACTGTTAATTTTAGTGATAAGTACATAAAAACAACCGAACATAATATTCAAATAAACCTACTAGGTAAACTATTTGGGAAAAATCATTCTAAAATTATTTTTAGTTATGAAAATAGTTTAGATGAGTTTAGACAAAATGAGAAAAAATTAGTTCAAGACAGTACTAGGATTTTCAACAATAATAAATATGAACTTTATAGTTCTCAGTTGGAACAAGAAATTAATAAGGGAAATATTCACTCTAAATTTGTAGCTAGGTTAGAACAAATAAATTTTGATATACCAAGTATTTCTAATTTTGATAACCAAACAAATTTTTATGCATGGCTTTTACTCAATTACAGATTATTTAATGATAAACTTATTCCTTCTATTTTTGCAAAATCTCTAAATTATAATGGGCAAGTTAAAAATGGTTTTGGACTTGATATTAAAGCACAACTACTAAGTTATATCAATTTGTATGTTGGTCTTTCTTCATTTGGGAAACCCTATTCAGTTCTAGAAAAGAATTCTTTACCAATTTTACAATTTAGCAAAGAACAAAGTATTTCAACTTTTTTAACATCTGTAAGTTTTAATTATTTATTTACTAAAACTAGCATCTCATATTTTGAAACCATTAATAAAAATGTTCCAGTCCCTGTATTGACCAACTCAATAGAACAACTGAGTAATTCTCATATAACTTATACTTTTACAGACAACTTTTCAAATAAAGGGATTAATTTCACTTCAGAAAATATAATTTGGAATATTCAAGCGAATACTAGTTTTAATTATTATTTCAACTCAAACTCACAACGTACCAATGTACCAGGGTATTCTTTGCTTACCGGAATTTATTATGTTGACACGCTATATAATTCGAATCTAAATTTGAAAACGGGTTTTACTTTTTATCTAAATAGTGAAGTTGACTTTAGTGTTTATGATTTTCAAAGTGGACATTCAGCAAAACTATATTTAAAGGATAATGTTGCAAAACCTTTTACAACAATTTCTTTAAATAATAGCAGTAGTAGGTTGGATTTTTTCTTAGCTGGTAGAATTCAAGACAAAGCAACTTTTTACTTTACCTTTGAGAACATATTAGATAACAAATATTATATTGTCCCGTTTTATCCGATGCATCCTAGAGGTATAAGAATAGGGCTTTCATGGGATTTTATTAATTAGATTCTTAATAATATGAAAAAATATTTTCAAAACTTATTTGAGTATAATACATGGGCAAATAACAAAATTATTTCGTCTCTTGAGAAACTAAATATAAAGGATGAAAAAACTTTAAGTGTATTAAGTCATATTATTTCCGCGCAAGATACTTGGTTGGAAAGATTAAAACAAACGCCTAATTACTCAATGGATATTTGGGAAGCATATTCGTTACAAGAAATAAAAGTTCTATCACAAAACAGTTCTACATCTTGGAAGAACTTTGTTCACAGACTTAGCAAAAAAAATGTTTACACATTATGTAATTATAAAAATTCTAAACGAAAAGATTTCTCAAATACTTTTGCCGAAGTAATGCAACATGTTATTAATCACTCAACCTATCATAGAGGACAAATTAATTTAATATTAAGTAATAGTAAAGTTAAACCAATTGTGGTTGATTATATTTTTTATTTAAGAGAGAGTAATTAAATTTAATGAGTGTCCCTATATCTACCTAATCAAAAAATAGCTGTAAAATTAAGAATATTTACTATACATTGTATCACAGACATTCCTGTCTGTGCAAAAAAAATATTGTGTCATACTTACTAATTGAATAGTAGCCATATATAAATCTATTTTCTATAAAATAAATAATTTAACTAAATGGTAGTATTATTATCTATTTAGGTATGCAAAAGGATACTCATTTAATCTCATTTCCTTCTAAAATTCTATTTACTTCTGATTTTATTTTTGTTGAGTACTCCAAAACATTATCCATTACTAAGTATCAATTTCTTTTGGCTCGTGTTCGTGGTGGAACATAAACCATTCATCTTTGGTAAAATCTTCATCTGTAATTTTATCTGAAGATAATTTGAAATATTTTCCTTTTGCAGAAACAGCAATATCTCCATTTCCTAAAATAATTTTTTCTTCACCTTCAAAAAATATAGAGTTTTCATAGGTTAGTTTTGCAATTACTTTAATATATTAATCAAGTGGAATTGGTTTTATAAACTTTAAGTTTAAACCAACTGTAACACTCCAAATATTTTCATCTTTAATAATATTGCTCTTCCAATAGTTTCATCAAGTATTGTTGAAGCAATACCACCGTACAACCTTGTTGAAATTTTTTTGGTTCAAAAATGGTAATAAGTTCTGCACTTTCTAATTCATAAAAAGAAGACTTTAATCCGAACTCATTATTTACGCCAGAAACAAAACATATTTTGGAACTGTATTTGTTTGGTTGTTACTATTTGTTTCCTTAAGGTGCCTTATTTATTTAATTAATGTCTTTTGCTTAAAGTATGTGATATAGAACTGGTGTTTTTACGTTTGCGATATCTGTTTTATTAAATTTATAGTCCAACAAAAAACATTGAATTTAAGACAATAGTTATTGCTATATTAAAATTATTTAATACTAAATTTGATAATTTTTGCCGGACAATTTTTTGATGCTGATTCGATAGAATCTAGTTCATCATCTCCAACTGTAGTGCTGTAAATCCCTTTTTTTTCTTTGCCTTCAATCAAATTACTTTTCCCATCTTTCTTGGAAATCCGCCAACGGTTTCGGTCAGCTTCCACACAACCGTTGCAGCCAATACATTTATTCCTGTAGTAAGTAATGTTAATCATTAAGTACTTACAACTTTGTATAGTTTATCAGAAGCCCTAATCGTTTCATTCAACTGAATTGAAAAATATTTTCCTTTAGTTACTTCATCAACAGATTTATCATTAACTCTAATTTCATAAATGGAAGTTTCAATAATTCCGGTCGTAGGTCCGGTAATTATAATCTTATCACCTTTCTTAAGAGAATGTGTTTCAATAAAAAATTCTCCAACTTTAGCTTTTGAAAAATATTTAATTCCTTTCCCTAAAAATATTTTTTTTGTAGTTGCTTTGGAGCCATAAGCATCACTCCATTCGCCCATCTTTCTTCCAAGATAATAACCATCCCAAAAACCTCTGTTGAAAACAGTTGAAAGTCTTTCTTTCCACACTTTAATTTTTTCTTCCGTATAAGTTCCTTCGGCTATTGATTCAACAGCTTCCTTATAACATTTAACTGTTGTGTAAACATAATCTGCAGAGCGTCCGCGACCTTCAATTTTAAGAACTCTAACTCCGGCTGCAATTACCTTATCAAGAAAATCAATTGTGGCTAAGTCTTTTGCACTCATTATGTATTCATTGTCAATATCAAATTCTACACCTTCATCTTTATCAATAACTGTATATTCTCTTCTGCAGTTTTGAATGCAAGCACCACGATTGGCAGATGAATTATGAGAGTGCAAGCTTAAATAACATTTACCCGAAACTGCCATACACAAAGCTCCGTGAGCAAAAACTTCTACTCTAACTAACTTCCCGGATGGACCCGAAATATTTTCTTTTTCAATTTCTTTTACAATGCTTGCAACCTGTTGCAGACTTAATTCACGAGCCATAACCATAACATCGCCATAGGCTGAATAAAACTCAACACTATCTATATTACTAATATTTGTTTGTGTGCTTATGTGAACCGGATACCCGATTTTTTTTGCATAATTTAGAGCAGCGTGATCTGAAGCTATAATTGCATCAATTCCGCTTTCTTTGGCAGCGTTAATTATTGTTTTCATTAAGGAAATATCGTAATCATACAAAACCGTATTTAGTGTTATGTATGATTTTATATTTTTCTCTCTGCAAATATTTGCAATCTTTACTAAAT